>ATSW01000025.1:0-14991 GCA_000444245.1 Botryllus schlosseri
GGGGGCGGTATGGGGGCGCTGAAGCAAAATGGCTTCGCAGTAGATGTTGTACTATAGTAAAACATATCATTAACGAGTTTTCAGAGCAAATTAACATTCGACAAAAACTACATATAATTTTTTGACGTTTTATACAAGTACTTTACTGCTAGAGCACGGGGGGCGCTGGAGGAAAAGGTTAAGAACCACTGATGTATGTCTAGTATACGCATCTACACTACGCCTCTGTATTCGTTAGTAGCGATCGCGCTTGGCCTGTTTGATGCGACGGTTAATTACGTCGACAATGCGGTAATGGGCCGATTTTATTATCAAACAACTCTTTTGAAATAGTAACTAAGCGCAGCTCGAAGTTTCCGTGACGTCGTGAATCGTTGGTAAATTAAAGTGACCCCCATGCTTGTTGTAATCAAGAAGGGACACAATGTGTATTACACGTACAATAAAAGTTGAGAACCGCTGCGCTAGTGTGTCGCGAACTATTTTGCATTTTCAAAGAGTGCCGCGAGGTCAAAAAGGTTGAGAACCACTGCTGTACAGTATAGCTATTTTCTTTAGGGGCAAAGCACACTGACCAACAAAAAGGAGGCCGTTCTGTGTGTCCGTCTCTTTGCGTCCGTGTACCACTGTTCCTATCGTCCTCGGATTCGAATTACCTAAATAGCCGAAATCGTTGGTTACTCCTTTCCTACTATACAGCGTATAAGTATGCTTTTTCACAAACCTGCACTCATATTTTTCACACAGCCTTCCAAGATCCTCGATGATTAAAAAAATGTTTCACTATATACTGATCACTGATTATGGCACAACACGGTATTATATCGTCAATTCCAAACTTCTGCTTTCGACTACTATACAAAAACCAAGGTGTTTCCCCTTAGTAAAGCCCGTGTATAGCTACAGGCCGTCATCCTGGCAGAGATGAGCATGGATTAGGATTAGGTTTTGAAAAAACAGGATTTGTGAAATTTTGTCGGATTTGGATTGGACTTGGATTAGACATTTTTTTCAGAACGGATTAGGATTTGGATTGGATTAAACTATTTTCTGGGAGATTGAAATGTCGGGTGGCGAATGGCGACAAACTTTATTCAGATCAGTTATTAATGTACTTATGGTTACTAAGTTATCTTGAATCAAGTGATTCGTTGGTTGTGAAACAAAATTTTCGAATCCCTCCATTGCATAAATTAGTATTTTTTCGGAATTTCCAGTTGGAATCGGATTAGGATTGGACATGGACTTGAATATGAAAAAGTTATGGATTAGGATTTGGATTTGGATTTGAAGGTTCGGATTTGGATTGGATTAGGACATAGAAATTTCAAATCCGCTCATCTCTGCATCCTGGTAATGCAAGAACGATGAGTTACGTATTGCGATGTTCTTGTCGTCAGCCTAAAAACAATCGAAGAATAATCATAATAATTGAATCTACCAACGATGAGAAAGGCCGGTAAAAATTTAAGGCAAATCGTTGTTAGTCGCGTACATGAGGCGAATCAAAGCACAATTCATCGCAAACATGTTAACTTGTATCTGCAATGTGATCGGAGGTGAGGCTATGCTCTTCAGCTTGGTGTATAATTATAGCACACAAACAGCTTTATAAGAGCAAATACATTTCTGATGACGCGATGTCATAATACAGCTCGCGTGTACACCATTTTTGATAAGCGGGCCCACCAGATATTTAATCGCCTGGAAACCACGTGCCCTAAAAGGCTTTCTGAAGTAGCTGCTTTGCCGATATTTATAATTGGCGGCGCTAACGTTGAAACTTTTCACATAAATTTCGATATCTGACTCCTAAATTACATATAACACTTATTAATGCTTGGAGCTAAATCGTACAAAGCGCGAAAAAATGCAAGTATTGATTACATTTTGTCAAAAATATTCATGCGCAAAGTCAGCATACGGGTGTTTTAACGAGTTTAATGTTTTTTTCCGCGACGACGCAAATTTTATCCGCGGGCCGCAAGTTGCACATTGCACGCCCTTGTAGTCGTAATCTACCTCGTTGAGCAAATATTTAGATACTCAGTTCGCCTTCCCAAAATGCTTGCTTAGATTATTTGTGTTCTTCTGGCGTATGATGTACGATTACGACCTATGACATCATCATGGGCATTTGCTTTCGAAAACAGACTGCAATGAAAGTCGGAAGTAAGATATATGTTCTCACATGTCACGATTCAAAGTGCATACCTGCGTGGCGAATTTAAATAAATAGAAAAAATATCGAAGTCTGATAGCGGTAAAAATGTTGCCAGAATCTTATGGTTTCTTCCCGTACCGTTGTTAAGATATGATGCAGTTTATTTTAGAAGTCCGTACAAGAATATAATAGTTTATTTATCGAGGAATAACGATGTAGGACGAATCTTGTACTCCAGCAATAAGTACTATACAATAACTGATGTCAATAATCAAAAGATAGATGTCGCAAATCAGGGACAAACACCGCCAGCAAAATTGAAATCATAGTCAGGAAATCATTGATGGAATATCTAACAACGCTAACTGAAGGCTGCAAATTAGATGCAATTGTACCGAAGTGACAGCAACTAAAAGTTGGCACGGCATGTATTATATGAGTTCATATTGGTTTTTACTGCATACAACGCGTCATTGTTCCACCACAATTACTCTACTCATATTGTATTAACAAACGAACTAATGTTAACCTAACCATAGGATTTGCGACCTGTGTGCGAATCAAGCATTTGATGAGTTTATAGGAACTGGCCCAGAGAAACCCCCAGGGCCCAGACCATTCCATCCTTTTACGGAGCATTTCATCACTACCCTTTATACATGTGATTCACAGACTCACAAATGCACATACATACACCCACGCCCATACACGCGCGCGCGCGCGCGCACGCGCACACACACTCTTTCCAACGTCCAGCATTACGCTATTGATCCCCGAACGAAAGAAATAGTATTACTGTTATGGGAAATCAATGGGTATTTAATTTCTGGAATATTTTTCAAAGTAAATGAAAGGATTTCATTAATAATCTTGATACGCGCGTAAATTGCATAATTGCTATCTTCGTCTCCGTGAAACTCCTTCGGTCAGACTCGTACGATTTTAAATCCGCCCGTTTCACGGTGCAATATATTTTCCTGTGCGAGTCGCATTTCTACCGCGGAGGTCTTGTTGCAAGAACAGAGCTATGCAGCGCCAGCCAAGGCCCCTAGACATATCAACATTCATAGATTTTATCGCCTTCAATATTTCTGGGAGCGCACATCGCGGAGTGGCACGTTGACCGTAACTTTATGTCTTCGTGTGTCCCCTGGCGTGGAAATGGCCGACGTCGCAATGCCGGTAACTAATAGTCCCCAACCCGCATAATGAACACCCCCAGACCAATGGTTCTCAAACTATTTTAAACACGTTATCTTGATGATAGTAAAAAATCGCGCCCCTATCGTCACACCAAAATTAATAAAAATATAGCAACTAGAATGTTTTCAATCCCAAAGCGTATACTTCGATGGCATGGCATTCGATGCTAAGTTCAAGTACGAAATTTTTCATCGCCCCGGCGAGGAACATGTGGGGGCAGGTGCTCTTTTTCGGTTGTGTTCCATTTCATCGTCGTCCGGAATGTCGTTACAGCAGACTCTTGAAGCTTTAAGTCACCCTGGAGTCCGCAAGCTTCATCACTTTGTTCGCGCGAAAAACCTGCCTTTTCTATGGAGGATGTCAAAAACATCCGTTCCAATTGTTCTGTCTGCTCCGAATGTAAACCGCGTTTCTTTAAATCTAACCAAGTGAATCATCTAGGCAAAGCCACGAGACCCCGGGAGCGTATAAGCATGGATTTCAAAGGCCCAGAGTCTAAGGACCCAAACGTTTCATACTCGTTATAATCGACGAGTATAGTCGATCTCCATTCGCTTATGCGTGTCGTGACATGACTTCTGCGACTGTGATCAACTGCCGCTCTTCATTGTTTTCCCTTGTTGCACTCCCCGAATACGTCCGGATCGAGGTACGTTATTTCTATCGAAAGACGTAACGTATTTCTGACTCGTAAAGGTGTTGCCACAAGCAAATCAACACCCTATCATCCAACTGGCAATGCTCAATGCGAACGTTTGAATCAAACCCTCTGGAAAGCAATTAAACTCCGTTTAGCAACTCAAACATTACCTGAACGTTTGTGGGAACAAGTCCTTCCTGATGCTTTGCATTCGATAAGATCGTTATTCCGCACCTCTACTAACTGTTGTCCTCATGACAGATTTTTCAGCTTCGAACGCAGATCCGTGTTGGGTGTGTTGATACCTGATTGGCTCCTGGGCGGTGGCACTGTGCTGCTACGGAACTTCGATCGCAACAAGAGTGATCCTGAAGTCGTCAGAGTAGAACTTCTATAGATGCCAACACCAAATATGCTTTGATTCGTCACGGGAATGGAACGGAATCAACTGTATCGGTCAAGGACCTGGCCCTTGTCCACCTAAAGAGAACAAGAATACGTCTGATTTCTCCTCTGACGAACCTACGGTCGACATGCGTACTGAAGAATTCAGTGATGAGGATCGTTCAGCTCAGGCACCCTCAGATCAGCATTCTATAGTTTTCCAGCCGCTGTTCGAAAGGACTCTCTGGATACGTCGATCGGTGGATATGACAACGATTCTCACATAACTGCTGAAGAGCCATCTATCAGGAGGTCATCAAGAATAAGACGTACGCCGGACTGGTACGGTGATCGCATAACTTGATTGCTTTACATTTGGTTAATTTTTTTAGGTTGGGGAGATTGTGGTGTTTTATGCATGCCCTAGGTGTCTATCTTTGCGTCATTTCCTTTCGTAATCATTTCGTCCGTTTGTCCTTCAGTTAGTTATCATTCTGATATAAGGCGTTTCGAGAGTAGCATGTGTTTCCTGATTTACTTGTATTTAAACTTTTCCATTCTTTGTAGCTTAGTCTACACTTTTAGTCAATAAAAGCCTCGAAAACCGTATGTATATCAAGAGGGTCACGACAATAACCAATAGCAGCTCGTAGCATATAGATATTAGGCCTACCCCATTCGGGATCAGCTCAAACGTACCTGATCATAAGCTAAATCAAATACCAACGGCATGTACCGTGTTTCATTAAAACTTGACACTTTTTTACGGAACAAACAATTCTTCTCGACGGGTCACAGGTGTTCGGCAACAGAATAGTTCAATTGAGTACTTTTGGTTTGTCATAAAATGCACTTCCTAAGAGTGGCAAAATGTGTCCTAATTTAGTATGGGCTAGTGGCTATTTCAAACGCTATATGCCACTTCGATTTCAATCTTTGTTTCTTACATTCAAAATACATATTATACATGGCCTAGGCCTATGAAGGAAGGATCTTCTCAATAACCTCGTGCCGTTGTACGCACTCTGCACATATGCAATGCATATGCATACATGCCATGAAAGCATCAGTTAACCTCTACATGTATTCACCAGTTAATCATAATCCAGAAACTTCTTCTGATCGGTGCAAGGTCTGAAATCGGTCAATATCTAAAATCCGTTTATGGATTGTACGACGTAATTATGACATTTAAAATCGTACTATCAATAGGATAATTGCCGTTGCTGGAAATTGGAAGTTTCAGCACAGATTAAACCCATTCCGATAAAAAGAAACAGCATTACTCTCAGGCGACTTCGAGCCCCCCTTCAGATGCTCCAACGCCTCCCAGTTTGCGATTCACTGCCCTAAACTAATGCATCCAAACGGGTCCAAAAGCCTCGCGAGATCCTAGGAATATCCCGTTTCTTCATTGCGAATACATTATTAGACTCAACGGAAAAGCATGGCGGCTTTAAGCCTAAACGATGCATTTAGTGGGCCTCAGCTTAAAAATTTTTTCACTCATGTACTTCGGAATTGATATGCTTGCTGGGGAAAATTTTCGCAGTGCCAGAAATATGAATTTGGCAGCGTACTCCCGAAATTTCTCTCGCGTACCGTAGTTTGATGACCCATGTATTGGCGCATTAGGCCAATGACGCATTATTAGCGGGTAAATAGTTAATTACCTTGACAGGAACACCGGCGTGGTTGAAAAATAAAATTTTCGTTAAATATGCTGCTCAGGGGTAGGCTATTCACTTGGAAATTATATAGCGACTGGTCGTTGTAGTACAAGAATAAATAATACACTCTCTCATATAGACAACAGTACAATACCTCCAGACCTTCACACTCACATACCTGCGCAGAAAGCTACTTGTCACTAATATCTAACATTGACAAACATCTTCCTAAATTTCTATAATATGTTTGATATCTCTTGTTGACGCTCCTACCTGATGATAGTGACATTCAATCGAAAAGCTTCGAACAAACAAATTTGGCAGTAACTGTAGAATTATAATTATACGAGCAATAAGGTTCAATAGTATGAAAGCATAGTGAATGGAACTTTGGTCTTCTGGAAACGGTTACATAAAATAGCATCAATATCGGACTGATCGCATCGGTCCATCCACCGATGATGAATACACCAGTTCTTGTTGACTTTCTTCATTGTAAGCATATATTGTTTGATCCTGCTGAATGCCAGCGCTTCGCAAAGTATCTCCAGTCGGGATGGTGGCACTGGTTTTCCTTTCAATAAATCGGAGATCCACCGATACACCTACGTCTTGTTTTATCTTCTTGATGAGCTCACTGATTCGCGTGCTGCCATCCAATGTGTAGCGCTTGGTATTAGAAATGTCCATCAGCCTGACGCAAAATGAAATATTTCCGGTGTTCCGGTCGCTCGGGCCTCGATTCGGCTGGTTTTGCCATGCTGCCAAGAGCTCTAACGGGAATATGATATGTAAGTAACGCAATCACAGCTTAGTTTTNCTGCACGCAGTTCAATACTCATCCCNGATCGGNAGAAATCAACAATTTTCCGAATATTCAAGTGGATTCCAGGTGTCAAGTCATTCAGACGTTATGAGTTTAACATTCTACGAATTACGTACCAAGGGGGACGAAAGGAACCAATTCTACATCCCTTTTAAACTTGAAAGTGGTGACATCATCAATGTGCAGTTGTGCACAACGTCACAATGAATCTGTTACTACATTTAATTGTTTAAAGAGGCCCCACGACCACGAGTCATTCAGCGTAAATCGCGAAAGTACATCTTGCATTTTAGAAAGCTATCACCAGCAATTGACTGGTCAAAGTCTGCAACAAGTCATCCTGACCCACTTTATAAAACTATACTTCCTGAGAATACTTCTTCTTATACTTGGGTAACATTAATGACTACTATGACCACCGCGTAAATTGGGCTACTTCGTTACTGCGAAATAAATTTGACCTGATACACTACTTCTATTTGCTTGCTATCAGGCTGCCATTTTGATAGTGTAGCGATCGTATGGTTACATTTAAAACAAAAATCAAATTAAAACAAAGATGTTTAAAACAAGGCCCTAACTTAAAACATGCTTTCTATTGTTTTTGTTTGTTTGTTTTTTAAGCCATGACGTCACGAATATTCAATTGTGACGTCATAGTGGATTGGCATTGCCAATTGAAAATATAGGGTGAATATAGCTCCTTTGGCGATATATCTGTACTATTTATGTTGAACCGACTATTTTGAGGTTCGAACCATCCCATATCGATACACGTCGGCTATATCGGGTGGTATTTGTCCGTAGGCTCATACAACATGTTTTTTGGAAAGTATTTACACAATTATGGCATAATTGTACAACTTGAAAAAACACAATATTATTTTTTAAAAGGCCTTTGTTTAAAACACTGTTTGTTTTAAATGCAACCCTACAGCGACGGCTATACTTTCAAACGGCTTGCGTTACTTTCCGAGCTTCTTCCAGGCTCGTTGATGTTTTATCGAAAAATCTAGAGATTGAGCCTTTAAATGCAATATTTGTGAAATTGTCAAAATTTTGGACAACCCTATTGCACTTGCAAAATTGCGCAATGCGCATGCACAAAATGCGCATACATTACACATATATAGACATACTACTGTACCCTTCGATAGAAAACACAATCGGAAATATAGATACCCTGGCCTAAATACTTGGGTAGTTCTCGCCAACATTAATATCAAATACCTGCGGCTCCTTTTGGTATTCCCCCAATGAAATGCGCGGTATTTATCGATGTTTTCTGTTGCACCGCGCCTTCTCCCACGTATGTACCTATGGTTGTTCCGGACCCGGGTTCTGGAGGCGCTGAAATAGGACCATAGTTAAATCAGGCGGAATAGGCATAACTGAATTACGGATAATCAATTAACTAATTATACTTAGAGTGTAAATCCATTTATAGGATTGATAGGATTTATAGGATGACCGATTCCGCCTAAATTCGTACACTTTGGTTCAGCTCATTATTCGCCGAATTAAGCTGAAATGAGTGGTTCGTTACATTTTTCGCGTTATGTTGCACATTTAGTGAATTACAGCTGCACTATACGGCCGTAATTGGCACTGGTCGCATAAAGCGCACAAGAGTTACATTATCGCGTTTATGGTATTGCACAATGTACACTACTGCAGGGGTCACCAACCTTTTTGCAACCGAGGGCTACTTTTGCGTAATAATTGAAGCGGCGGGCTACTATTCACTCCCGCCGTTTACCCATATCACACTGAATTTCCGCTTTGATATTCATAGCACTGGGCAGGACTGGACATCATGTTATCTGTTTCTATAGCAGTCAGTGGGAAGCCTGGCATTGTATGATATCAACTAGTGCGCTGTACTCTGGTATTTAACTTGACACTGCAATTCTGAGTGAGTGTTCCAGATGTGCATTAATTAAGCGTGTTTTGTGTTTGTTTTTGCTGAAGTTCATGTCTGAAAAGGCTGATTCACAACGATAAGTTGAACCATAGACGCTTGCAACCTTCATAGCTGCTGCGCATACACCACTGTACTTTTCCGTATCAACAATGCACCAAACGTTTGCTGCAGACTGAGGTGGGGGTCATTTTGCAGTGTTACAATTTCAATCTCCAACTGTTCAGCATCCAGAAATTACAAGATTTCATTATACCGGACAGCAGCAACGATTATAGAATGTTAGAAACGTGGTATATTAAACTGCGTTGAGTGTAACAGAAACAAGCTGTGTTAAAAGATGCAATACGTAATGGGTATA
The DNA here is from genome assembly GCA_000444245.1 of Botryllus schlosseri. Taxonomy (NCBI): domain Eukaryota; kingdom Metazoa; phylum Chordata; class Ascidiacea; order Stolidobranchia; family Styelidae; genus Botryllus; species Botryllus schlosseri. Next base: position 9,170 of record ATSW01000025.1, read on the forward strand.
CAGATATTGAAAATCTGCTAGTACTTCACGGCTATCTGACTCCGAATAGTAATATTGTTTACTACTTTGGCATTGTCCTGGTCGTTGAGCTATCTTAACGGAACCCCCACCATTTCAAGACGACCGTGGACGGCATTCCGTCATGTCGCCTGTATAGGCAATGCGCCGTATCTTGAATTTCTCGTGATTCTATCACATACATCTATATATTATCAACTGTAATTGAAGATATTTTCAAGTGTTTGTATATGTAAGTTACATGTTAGTGTGTTTTAAACAAGAACAGCTGAATCAATCAATCTATATATTTAAAAGCTCACTGGTAATAATATGACGAATATTGGTGAATGCTGCTATTCCACCTATTTTTAGAATGGGCTCGCGGGCTACTCATCTAATCCTCGCGGGCTACCTGGTGCCCGCGGGCACCGGGTTGGTGACCCCTGCACTACTGTATTTCGATACCAAATGAGTAAAGAATTACTGCGTACTATTTACTATATTACTCTGCAAAACGTACATATAGGTTTAAAATAGCAGAGTGGTTCGTCAAAGGCTGAAAGACTATTTTCGCCTGATTAAAGTACTGCACAAAACAGTAGGAAATTGACAGGGATATCTGGAAATTAAAAACAAATAGCTTTTAGCTTACCATTCTGTTCTAAGAGCTTCTTGGAGGTACAGAACTTCAATATACAATTAAATAGTATATTCATATTGAAATGAACCCGAATATTTTCGGCTGACACTCGTCAGGGGTAATCGTCAGCAACTAGTAGATATACAATGTTCTTTCCAATTCTCTACTAGTTGCTGACGATTACCCCTGACGGGTGTCAGCCGAAAATATTCGGGTTCATTTCAATATGAATATACTATTTAATTGTACATTCTGTTCTACAATACGGACGAAATTGTACCGAATTAAAAGAGACTATAAGGCTGACATGGCATTATACGAGTTCATTATAGATTGTTAACGGATGGATCGACTTTGTTTCACCATAATCATTCATGTTGTGTTAAAGCAAACGATGTACTTACTGATTGTGCCATAACCTAACGATAACAATTGCGACCTTGTGTCCGATCCGAATTATACGGATAATTGTCTGAATTAACCGGAGTTTTACATGCAGTTTTTGCATTTGTTCCTTTTCCGAGTATATCGGTCGAATAAAGCGGTTAACTGGGTTATACGGTGTCAGAATTAAGTGGAATCGACTGTATATGTGCAATGTGCATTCAGTGCATGTACCTACGGAAATTCGAGGTTCGAATGCATCAGTTGTAATGTATTGTAGCATGAAATATGTTACTGTATGATGAGCCTGTGTATCTACAATGACGTGCACTTACCTGTAACCACTAAATCATTTTCCAGGCGGTCAGCAGCATAACCGTCAATTCGTCTGTGGATATGTGTCGCATCTACAGAGACAAACGGAACACGTATGAATTTTAGGTCTGCGCACAATGATTCGATTCGATTCCAATGATCCGTGTGGAGTATTGAAAGATGATTTTGCGAGTAGTAAAATTATACGCCCCGTGCGACTAAGAGTTAATTCATCAACGAGGGTTATAGTTTCGATACGATCTTCCATTGTGGGAGGCTGTAAACCTTGGTTGGTCACATAACAACATACTGTGGAGCTCTGGCCCCTTCTCTCTCCTATATCTGTTATGGTATAATGCTATATCACGTGACTTATTGCTGGTATATTACCTAGCGCATGTCGTATAATTGACTCAGATTATATACGAGACTCATGTACGCTGTACTTACTTCTTAAACTATCCTAATTACTAACCATCCGTACAATATATCTGGAAAAGGCAATATTGTCGTCTATTGAACTGCTAGTCAAGAACTAGACAGAACACAGGACGTTCGTGTCAGCTACTGCGGAAGTGCCAGTTAAGTATAAACTGTAAGCTGATATCCGTTGACCACGGACTTGCCGTATACTATCACAGACTAACGGACGGCTACTACCTGATGTCGCAATACAAAACATGTATCCTAGTACCAGGCTAATCACGTTAGTGGATGGAGATATGGCATGAAAGGTAAATATTTAATCATTCCACACCATTCATACTGTAGTGATAAGATAATGAGTTATGCTCGAATACTCCACTCCACGCCTGATACTCGGTCTAAAATCGAAGCACTCAGTGACTCAGGTACTCGATTTCGCCCAGCCATAACCAATTTAAAGGTTCCTTTACAGTAGCATAAATTTACTTTGAATCGGTACTCACTTTCAACGTCATCCATTGCCTGTGATTCTGTGCTTTACCTCATTCAACACATAAAAACAAATCGTTACACTCCGTTATTGTCAATGATTATGTACCGTTGATGCTCGACGCGTACCTGGGGAATCCCGATGTAAAACTACCCGGTTAAGTCGGTGAAAGAGATACCCGTAATATTTAGTTATTGGCATTCTTATGGTCCTACTGCACTTTAGTAGTATAGTATACTATCCAGCTTACAATGCATATAATTAGAGCATTATATACCGCAATGTATGTTCGATATGTTGCTTTATATCCTCCGATTGAGGCTCGGCGCCATTAGCTGTCACCAGTATGTTGCTGTTGACGGTAATGAGAAACGATCATCTCGCGGTTGACTGCGCACAGTCACGCGGCAGCACAAGGTATTCTCAGAAAATAGGTTATTATAGAATTGTGCAACGTGCCGCGCCGTGTATTGTGCCACTGTAGAGTAGGCTATGTGCCACGCACGAAACCATGAACCACAGCGCATCATCATATTTGTTGTGGAGCTGGCCGCGTTTGATTTTAAAATGAGTCGCGAAACAATTATTCCTATGCGGTGAGCGGCAATGAACCACGGAAGCGGATATATATAGGGAAAGATGATATTCTTTCTCGCCTGCACCATCGAGATGTTTTGACGACGGAGTTGCGATACGGCCGTGAGGTCATCTAGTATGCGCCCCCGTTTTTTCTCCTTCATGCTATCCGCGATTGCTGAGCGCGTAGCATAATAGCTGCGGATAGCAATTTTCGAGTCTTTGGAACAGCATCCCGTCGGCTATCCGACAGTCGACGAGCATGTCCACTAGGGCTCTTCAAAAATGATTTTTTTTCTCAAATCGTACTGGCTACTTGATAAAATTGTTAGGTTACCTAATTTAGGCCTACACACAAAATTTGGTTCAATTCCAACCAGAACCTCTTTGCTACAGGAGAAGAAAGTTTCTATTTATTATATAAAAATAAATAATAAAAAATTTGAAAATTTTCTGTTCACCCCATGAAAGTGTTAGGCTGTCTATAGAAACGATCCTCACCAAATTTGGTTCAATTCCAACCAGTGGAAGCGGAATTATTGCCGTCGAAAAATTTGGATTTGAATAAAATAGTCTTTACGGTGGCCGATTCTTTGTTTATTTATTATAGTTGTGCTCACCGTAAATGCTATTTTATTCAAATCCAAATTTTTCGACGGCAATAACTCCGCTTCCACTGGTTGGAATTGAACCAAATTTGGTGAGTATCGTTTCTATAGGCGGCCTAACACTTTCATGGGGTGAACAGAATATTTTCAAATTTTTTATTATTTATTTTTATATAATAAATAGAAACTTTCTTCTCCTGTAGCAAAGCGGTTACTGGCTGGAATTGGACCAAATTTTGTGTGTAGGCTTAAATTAGGTAACCTAACAATTTTATCAAGTAACCAGTACGATTTGAGAAAAAAAGTCATTTTTGAAGAGCCCTAATGTCCACATTCAAGTCGAAATACAAGCAATTACTACTAAATGAATACTAGTGCATCTTCGAGATTACCGGACCACGACTGACCTATGGATCTCGCCTTTCATGACATGCCACCCCATTTTGTCGCTTGCTTTCTTTCGATGCTATCTTCTTTACTTTTCATTCAGTGTGCAATGTGCATTAGGGCTGTTCAAAAATAACTTTTTTCTCCCGATTCAAGCCGGTCACCTCTTAAATCGTCAGGTTGCAGTAGAAAACCTTGCTCACCAAATTTCACTCGATTCCAACCAGTAAAGGCCTCCGCAGATCCAATTAAAATTTTTAATTTATTATGGAAAATTAAAAAAAAAAATTTCCAAATTTTTTTGCCAACCCCATGAAATTGTTGAGCTGTCTTCAAAGACGTTGCAAAACAAATTTGAGTCAATTCCGACCAGTAGAAGCGGAGTTATGTGAGGTTCTCGTTGATAAATTTTAATGAGATCTGCGGAGTCCTATACTCGTTAGAATTTAACCAAATTTGGTGTGCAGCGTTTTTTATGGTAACCTGATAATTTAATCAGTGAATGGCTGGAATCCGGAAAAAAAAAGTTATTTTTGAACAGCCCTACTGTACAGCTTGCATATTTAAAAATTCTCCCTCCTACTTCTCATCCTATTTACCAACTTCACCACCCCAAACCCCCAATTATGGCGAAGGGGACCATAACTATTTCGTGGTTCGTTTGTTGGAAGAGATTTATTCAATTGGAAATTTACGTCGCGTTTCGCGGGATTTCATGTCCCTAACAGTCTATATTTAAACAGCAAGAGAAAAATGCGCGTGTCTTAGAGAAAGAGGCATATCGGCGTCGGCGATTACCACGCATAGAACAGGACTATGACTCTAGGATAAGTGGGAACCCACAGAACATTTTTAAATCGGAAAATGGGCCACGGCCAGAGATAGGTTGAGAACCCCTTCACTACGCAGTTCTTCTGTAACATTTTCCGGAAAACCAGAAATTAAATTGCAATTAAAATTGGAGTGTAGAAACATTACACAAATTAGATTAGAATTACATCGCCGGAATTTCGCTTATTTAGTCGAATTAAACAAATAGAATTACTTATTTCTCCATTTCCGCTACGTCGTATCGAGGTTTCAAGGTTGCCGCCTTCGTTCATAAATTAACACCCGGCGTTTAATTGCGACACTCGAAAACATAGGCTCTCAGCGCGTGATGCGAGTCATAATTATTGACAATCGATTACGATAAATTTACGGCACTAAAGCGAAAATTTATCCAACGCCGCACACGTCTTTCGTCGGTACACAAATTTACTACCGATATACGAACCAGACGATAATGTTAAACAGCAGTTCGTTGTACCAGCAGTGTTTTTGTTGGCGCCACTTTGGTGGTGTTGGGCTTGGGTTAAGTATGTCATCAGCCATAGCCGGCATACGTACTGGAAATTAACGTTGTTAATGACAGTTCGCTGCGAAAAGCAGAATGGCTGATTGCGTGACAAAACGGTACGAAGAACTGACATACCGTGGGTCTATATCGCCATCAAGCGGCGAAATGTCGTCAATGTTTACAACAGCGGTTCTGAAATCGGAACCTTTGCTATCCTGCGGAATACTTGCGCTAATCTGGAAGCCCAAATTTTCCCTACGACATAAAAACAGAAATCTGGCGAAACACACATTCCTGCGTGTTTGTTTGACCGATTCTTTGTTTATTTATTATAGTTGTGCTCACCGTAAATACTATTTTATTCAAATCCAAATTTCTCGACGGCAATAACTCCGCTTCCACTGGTTGGAATTGAACCAAATTTGGTGAACGCCAAATTTTTCGGCTTGAAATTGGGTAACCTAACAATTTTATCAAGTAGCCGGTACGATTTGAGAAAAAAAGTCATTTTTGAAGAGCCCTACCGTAATTACTTTTGACGATAGACCCTATCCTGTTCATCGAATTGGCATGGATCGCTGCTTGATTTGTTTCTTACACCTGTACTGTACCGTACAACTGCGTGGTGGATCTTAGTATAAATTGTGGTGTAGATCC
>ATSW01000026.1:0-10443 GCA_000444245.1 Botryllus schlosseri
ACTGAGCCTCCATTGTTCTCTCACAAATATATTGATCGCAAACGAAGTGATCGAAGCTTACAACCTACGTTGTCGTAAACTATAGTATAGTAAAGTAATTTAATAGCAAAATGTCTATTTCTGTTCTGTATATAACTTAACAAAATCTATTGTTTTATTGCAATTGATTTCGAAAATACTTTACATAGTTATCAACCATTGGCGCAGGCTCGAATTGTATAATATACAGTATATATATATATATATATAGGTCTAGCTCTGTCTGCGTTCAGACTTAGAGCACCATCACCGAGGTGATGGAAGTATCCATCAAAAATGAGAGAGCATCAAAGATTTAAGTTATAAATTAAATTTCCCTCGAAAGTGCTGCTTTCGAGAATGTCCTGATGTCGGTGTCGTTCCGATTGAGGACATTGCTCATCAGCGTTGCGGAGGGTCTTCCTTTTTTCGTTCTCCTTTCATCTTCAAACGTTATTGAACTTCACGACACTGTCATTAGGTTTTCGAATTATGTGTGCAAGAAATTTAGCTTGTTGGGGATCAATGAATAATGAAAGGTCTTCAGTGCGACAGATTCTATGAAAATTCTGATTGCTAATTTTGAATGCGTGATCGGTTCCCCTTCGAGTGTAGCCTCCATGTACCATTTTTCGAAAAAATTGTTTGTAGCAGACATCCAGGACGCTTCTTTGATTTTCCGAAAGAGACCATACACTGCAGCCATATGTGAGTCCACTTCGCACAAAGGCATTCAAACATTTTTATTCTTGNNNCAATCCAAATTCTGANNTTTCGAAGCAGGTATTTATAGGTTNGGAAAGCTGCATGAGCCGAGCTGANCCTATTGTTGATTTCGGATATCCCCACATTCGTTTCGTTATAATGAATCATGCACCCAAAGTATTTGAAAGTTTTCACGTTTTCAATATCATGATTATGCAGAGAGCAGATTGAAGTCGGGCAAGTCAGTTCTTCATTGTGGTTAAATATCATAGTTTTTGTTTTCGACTCATTAATTTGTAATCCAAACTCAGTAAGAATTTCGGATAGTAGTTTTAGACCTTCCTGAAGAGAAGTTTGGTCTTTGAAAAAGAATTCCAGATCGTCCGCATATCCAAAGCCCATACTCATAGCGGTTCCTTGGTAGTTCTTGTCCCTTTTATTTTCTCGTGCATAGTCCGGTGTGCGAAAATGATACTGCCGTAACGTATTGGGATCTAACGCACGCACAATTAGTACTTACGTATGACGTATGTGTCGTAAAGAAATGAAAACAACGCAACTTAACAAACGAATTAATATATAATTAAGGGCGATTAATACTTTAATTGACACTTTTCTGTACGTGTATTATACTACAAACACCTTATATCGTATCTAATTTTTAGGAGCACAGCTTACTTCATGCGTTTCTAATATATACTACATCTTTGTGCCTATGACGTCATAAAGTACACGATTCTGGAATCTGGAAAGTTCTCACCTACTATGATGTCATAATATGTATATGTTCAAATTCAAAATCTTTTTGCGTTGCTCTTTTTGCGTTACTTCCGCTTTATCACCTGATGAAGGAGCAGAGCTCCGAAAGCTCGTGAAACTATAATAAAGTTATATTCATACATGTGGACGTTAAACAGGGTGTGGAAGCCATCAAGGTCTTATGTTTATATATACCGTCCGCTATCGGCACAACAACGTATATAATTAATGAAATACATTTTATTGTTCATAACAAGTGAAATTGTCCTGCACCATCAGTAACAGGCTACCATCTAGCGACTATCGGACATTTGTAATTTACATGGGAATATCGTCATAGTGTCTAATCTAACGTCACACGAGCCTGTGTCACATTAGACAAGCCTACCCTTTTAAAAGTGAAACCTTAGTTTCCGTCATTTATAATGCACATCAACATGAAATATATACAAGGGACCAGGGTGCTTTTACGCGTGTTAAGCGAGACGTTGGATTAGGCTACTTATTGGGAAATTTGTGATGACCAATGTTCCCTCTAATTTTTCACGAGTCTGCGCGCACTCACCAACTGACTGAGTGGTTCCGTTGGACACCAGTGCGTAACGACTAAAAAAAGGTCATCACTTCGGCTTTCTTGTGCGCGACGACTTTGTGAACAGTACGCGGCAGCTTAGAGGGAACATTGGTGATGACCTAATTCTAATGTATCTATCATCAGCTGAAGTACAACGCACTTGCGTAATGTGCGCCCCGGCTTTCAAATAGGTACACCACCTAATCATCATCATCATCATTGGTTTATTAGCAATTTTATTAGTTCAATACACCACAAAAAATGCGATACAATGAAAAGAAAGGAAGATGTCGAAGCGAATAGGAGTTGTCTATGGAATCGGACACCCACCTTGGCCTAGGCGATGTAAAGAGGAGGCATGAACACTGAATGAAAGTAAAGAAGATAGTATAGAAAAAGGAAGCGACAAGAAATAGGGCGGCATGTCATGGGAAGCGAGATCGATAGGTCAGTCCGGTGGTCCGGTAATCTTGAGGATGGACTGTATTTATTTAGTAGTAATTGCTTGTATTTCGACTTGAATGTGGACATGCTCGTCGACTGCCGGATGGCGTGAATTACCGATAAACACGACGCTCAGTTGAGTTTGATCGGTGTGGAACCATATTTCGCCTGGCGCCGGCTATCAGGCCGTTCTGGAGTAGTCTGGGCAAGTAGTATGGAGTCTAGTTTGTATGTATATCTTTCCCAATCCAAAATTTCAACTTTTTCTAATAAATCAATATCAGGGATGTCTAGATCAATACCATAGCCTGCTGCATTTGAAATCATTAGAGCAAGCTTTTGACATATCGACTTTAACCGCACATCGTACTTGATGCCTGTTCGTTGCGTTCTCTGCTTCTCAATTTCCATGGTAGCTTTCTGCATTTCTCATTCTATACGAGTCTCCTTTCAACATCGCTTCTTAGGCAGCTGTGGATTTATACGGACTTCGGCAAGCCGTTTCGTTTCCACTCATTCCCATCTTTTCATTGCAACGCAATTCCTATGGTATTTTGAACTGATGACATTGCGAATAAAATGATTGATTAATTGATTGCTTGAACATACTCAATGCACATTAGACACGGTACGTCGAGAATGACACATGTGTGGAAATGTCGACCGCTGTACCGAATTGGTCTTCACATTGCTTCTTTCAGAAATAATGTAATCATTACTTGCTCCTCAACTACAGGCGGGTGGTAGCTAGAAATTCAGATGAATGTGAATAGCTTGTGAGTTACAGGCTCGATAACTATCTAATAATATAGTTCTAACAGTGATATTCACAAAATATTCCACGATTAATACAATGGGACTTGCAACGTTACAAATATTTTGAGACCTACTCGGTTATAATCAAGCTGTGCAAGCCATCCGTTTTGATTGCGTTATAATGAACACGGGTCTTCACGTTATCGTCCAAATAATTTAGCCTAACAAAATCTTGGAACGTGGAAATATCGTTCCAAAATTAGGAACCGGACAGCCATCATCTCTGCTCTGTAATCAACATTTCTGTAAAATCCGCTATGAGTCAGTGTTAGAAAACATTTAACTCCATGTCTTCGAAGCAAGCAGAAAGCCCGTACATCTCGTACGATTTCGTGTGTGTGATCCCCAAAATCGCAAATGATTGGTTTTGCAGCATCCCCATTATTTCAATGAGTCGCCGTGCCTGAATAGTTGAGCTCGGATGCATGCTTTTTTCTCTCTTTTGCACTCTTAGTTCTAGAATTACCCGCTACAGACTTTTACCTCGGTAAACTATTGATTGTTATATTTATTATTTTCTGTACGAAAATGAAAGTGATATTTCATGTAAATTACATCCGACTATCCCTGATGACTTGATTGAGCCTGCTCCGGTGCCTTCGAAATAACTATCTCAAATAGGTAGAACTCATTATTTCGTGTATGAGCTTTATCGAGAACGAATGAATTGCATACCTACTTATAGGTGATTTGAGGAAGATATAAAGGTAACTTGTACTAAAAACCACTGGAAAATGATTTAGTCTTGATTTAAACAGAGTTCATCGTCGGTACATATCCAAAACTCAATCCACATTTCCCGACAACCCTCAAACGCTTTAACAGCAACAATGTGTATGAACACTTCAAGAGTACATTTTATGCGATTTCAGAGCTTCCGACACTGTATCAGGTTTTTTGATACTTGTCAATTATTTTCAATGAAGTACGTTGCTCTCTTGTTTGTGTCCTTTTTTCAGCAATTCAAAGCACGGTCTGCACTCGTCGGTCACTATATCGAAGCACATCTCGTTGGGGCACGGACCACCGCATTTTCCGCTGGGGAGTCGTAGCTCTTTGCATCGAATACAATTACCCGGTCCACTGCCGTAGCAGGTGTCACATTGCTCATCACAAGGTTGACATTCTGTTTCACTGTGGTAAAAACCTTCGCCACATTCCAGGACACACTCATCTCCAAATGTGAAGTACTCGCAACTCAGGCAATCTCGGGCCCCCGGGCCCCAGCATCCACCATCATCGCAGGCTGGATGACATGTCTCGCCTGTTGAGAGAATAGAAAATATGAATAGAGTACCTTCAAAGAATGAGAACATTTGTGAAATCGGCTCTTTTTGAATAACGGTATATGCCAGTCTGCGCTGACTGCAGAGATAAACATTGCATGTTTATCAGGGCTTTATAGGTATCTTGACAAATTACGTTTTTTGTGGAAGTTCAAATTATTTTCTGTCATTTCGTTTCTAATTTGGCTTGCCTTATGAACCCTATAAATACTTTTTTTTATATATATATCTGTAGCATATGGCAACATTACGCCCTGTAATTTAGTAGTATGCGTGGATATACATTGACCATATCTGCAGATATGTTCATTATAAAAACACACCATGACTACCATCATAACATGATGTATCTATATCTATGCCTATACTCAAGCTCCAATTTTACATGCAATCTACTGGTGTTCAAGTCTGAAGTAGCTCACCCCAATGTTTGGTATTTCATGGCATAATTCGACGATGGAAGTTTAATGAGCCTTGGTGTTTCTATGATTGCTCCCCAATGTTGTCAACGTAACATAGATAATAAAGGAATCCAATGTTGGTGTGATGATGTAGTTCACGTAATCCAGTAATGCTAATTCATACTTCATGGTTTGAGCGCGGCCCAAGAAAAGCAAATAGAAACTCGAAGGTGGATGACCCTAATTTTCCAACACAATTGCGCCAATTCAAACTTCACAAGCCCCATCACAGGACAAATTTTATGAAGAATGGAAAGGAAGCTTCAGTGCGCAGTGGGAACTAAATTAAACGTTAAACTTTAGCGGCTTCTGTGGTAGGAATTTAGTAGGCCACATTTTTTCAAACTGGTCACTGCCCTGCATTTGTGTAAGACAACGTATCCATAGGCGTGGCCAGGATGAACATAAAGGATGGGCGAACACAAATTGAGAGGGGATTGATTAGGTTATACGATGCATTTTGACGTACTTAACATGAATGAAGTTACAGTATTCAGGCCGATTTTGTTTTTGTTTCGTACCGTAACATTTTTTGTTGTTTCGGAGCATCACGCCGGATGCGAATCTGCCCCCGGTAATTGGGCTTTTCAAGACTCTCGTCCAATTTACAGTCTCCAGGTAGCAGAGGTTTCGCATGTATCCAATGTAGACGTTGCCACGCTCGATGGTTTTCAATGACCGAAATCCCAAAGCTTTTACCTAACAAAAGTTCACATGACAGTATATGCGTATTTACAGGACGAAACAGCACTTCGTTAACAAATCTTAGGCCTGGTACTCGGCAGCGGCAAAATAGTCAGGATTAGGAAGCTGCCATCTGATGCCAGTACCAGGTCTTTCTGGTCAGGGATGTCGATAACGGTACTAATAACTAATATAACACGTCTTTTTCGCTGAATCGTAAGCAAACATACCGATTCGAGGTGATACGGCCGGCCGGCGGTGGTGTCCTGAATCACAATCGCGGCTACTCCGCGAAAAAGTTGGACGCCGCGGATGGTCCTCAAGTTGCCAAAGGCGCTGAAGTCAGAAAGATTTTTATGCCAACCCAAAATATTCAGATATCCTGCAAAAGATATGGAAAGCTATTTAACGATAAAACACATTTCAAGTACCGAGTTGAAATAATTGTGCGCCTACTCAAAACACGCTTTGTAAATATGAGCGCCTGTCTGCGACAAAGCGATGCACACCGCGTCGCTATAGACCTCGTAACTAGGGCTGGGCACAATGATTCGAGTACTCGAATTTGAATCGAGTATTAACTTTAATGATTCGAGTCGAGTAGTGATGGATGACTCTTTAGAGTACTGAAATTGTACGCTCCTCGCTACTGAAAGTTAATTTATCAACGAGAATTACAGTTTCGATACTAATATTCACAGTTGAAGCCTTGAAGCCTTGAAACCTTGATTGGCCATATCGTAGCATACGAAACGTAAAGTACAAAGCTACGAACGTTACTGGAAATAGCACATTTCCAACATCATGATCATCCAACAACATTGTCATAAAGTGCAATGAAATCAGTATGGTCGAAAAAATACCAAAGTATCTTTAACGTGGTGGATAACAGGCGTTATATTCTCTGTGGTCGCATAAAAGGTACATATTTGAACTTTGACTTATTACATTCTGTTATGACATCATAATGAGTGATACTCGATTACTCGACTCGAAGCATATTACGTGATTCAGATTCGAATCACTCAGGTACTCGATTTTGCCCAGCCCTACTCGTGCAGAAGTTTATCTGCGGAAGTCGCTGTATTTCGACATGGCACCCAAACAATCATTAATGCTTTCAATGACATATCTTAACAGGTATCCGACTCAAGGATGCAATTATTTGACATGCGCAAGTCACGCTCGATTTATTCTACTCCACGAAATCGCCAACAAAACTTGAAAGTATATGGAATACACAGAACGATTCATAAGTGTCGCATGGCATGAATTTTTTCCCAGTGAGGCGACCAGTGCGGTGTAGACTAAGCGCAAGTATTTGGAGTATTTGGAGCGATAATCTTGAGATAACACTCACCGGTTATAACTTCAACAGACGAAAACGATTTCATCACTTGCTGCGCGGTCATGGGTGGGATATAATTTTGCTTGTCGCTACAGTGAAAAATAAATACGTCAGGTCAGGCAAAATATATTACTACAAAATCAGTGCTTCAATAATAACATAAAATTATCCGATAACTTCTGTGTTTGAGGTCAGTTGTACCCACCTACAATATCAAAACAAATTTTGCAGTTGTGAAAATAATAAATTCAACAACAGATCAAACCAGCAAATCGTCACGCTGTATCAGAGAAGACGTGTTCTCCGGCGATTAATTTTTGAATACGTGACACGCATTAATTCATACATACACCGTGGATTCGGTTGGATATATAAAATAATATCTATTTGCGGTATTTTGATCATCCATACTCGCGGTTAAAAGGTATATCATTACAATGACATAATTATTAACACTCATCTCATAACTTTGGCATAACGAATGAAAAACAATACGTTTGGTGCTTATACGTACCCCCCGAATGCGTACGCTTGGAAAACGATATTGCCCCGAACAATCTTGCAGCCTTCGAAATAATTTGTATTGTTGGCGTGTATCGTTCCAACAAGCGCCGCCGGACCATCTGGGTTTCCGACGCCGTAGCACTCTGCAATCGTAATATATAGTCACTTTTCGTCAGTTGATCTTCCAAAGTAAATGGTAGGGGTAGCTAACAGCTATAAACAAGTACACTGCTATTTCGCCGTTCTTTCAAGTAGTCAATTTTTCAGCCAAGTTCTAGCCCAGTTGCACTCATCCGAAGTGGGATTCTTTTACACCTGTTGATCTGTTGATGTTAGGAATAAGTATAAGCTCAGAACTATTCAATAAGTTATTCATCTGCTGGAATTAAACCTAAATTGAACGATTTGGTTGCGAAGAAGCGGTGCCAACTACCACTGTTATATGTTGTCATTACATTCACGTCAGGCACATTTGTTTTTAGTCGTCATTTATTTATTTATGTATTTGTGGGGAGGGGAGAACAGGTTAAGAACAATCGGTCTAGCTGGATAATATAATCAGACTGGAGTATCTTTTAATCAAATCCATAGTTCCATTGATATTTTCATTTCGACCTAAGCGAAAGGACAGGCCGTCCTCCTTCTATGGTTGCGTGTACTGACATCCAACTATCATCCCTCCACTACAAAACTTCGGTTTTATCCTACATATGACTTTAGTAATCATAACATTGGCCAATGGGCATACCATAGAAAAGTTGAGTAGAAAAGTAGTCACAAACAAACAACGGGATAATTAAAAGATTGCATCGCAGCCACGGAGGCTGGTCTATGCTCTGCATATAACACTGTGTCTATAAAAAGAAGCATTATTTTCGATTACATTTGGAACGCTCGTAAGAATGCGTGGGTTTGTTGCAGGAATGCCATCCTACATACGTCATATGCATATACCTTTTGAATTCGCTACGTGGAAGAAGACGCATACGACTGAATAAATAAGCCACATAGATCTTGCAGAAAATACCATGTCGCCAATCATTCAGATCTACAGGCACGAATATGATCTTGATCGTTCCACTAAAAACGTCCGAATATACTCATACACGCCTGGTGAAGTCTGTATTTATGTACATTGAAGATGTCTGCAGGCGTTAATTCTATTCGCCACTGGGGAATTAATTGATCAGTATCTTCTCTTCCGCGCGTAATTGAAATCACAATTTTAAGACTATCGGAATTTAGATATGTTTTTGAAGCAACGCAGGAAATCTATTGTCTATCGCGCGATAAGAATCGCAAAGATGTATATCAAACTTGTTTCGTCATCACTTGCCAATTTAATACTTGACTCAGACATTTTTGTCTACAGTGAGTCGGAAAGACTGACAGCCAATCAAACGAAGCTCACAACAATGTTTGTAACCGACATATACAACTGGTTAAACGTGCATCCGCTCCATGTGTCTGCTATTATGGTACGAACTAGTAACCTTTAATAACACTCAATGCGTAAAATCGCCAAATTCTTATTGTTGATAGTAGATTAGCGCGCAGATGGAGGTAAAGTTTGATTTGTGTTTAGTTTCACATACGCACACTTTTTCATTCCGAAAATTTTTACACGAAAGCAACAGAAACGTATGCATCAACAAATACCGTACATGACAGTTCGAACCGCGAAGAAATAGCGGACTACTTTGTGCTCATTAAAAATGAACTGATTTAAAAATCGTAGTGGATTGTCGTCCATTGTCCGATAAAAATATTTTACACATATTTCGTGGGTTTTAAGTGCATGTAGTTTAGGTATTCTTCCGAACTATTTGATGATTCACCTCACATTTTATTCTTATCTCACGGTCTGCATTGTCCAGCCAGTGTCACGCTGTTATCGTGCACAAGTGGATCATATATACCGTAAAGAGTAAAAGCTGCATTTGCGGGTTGTATACTCTCCAGCATATGAGATATTGTTGAGCAATCACTTTCGATGAGCATTCGGAATACTGACCACCTACGAAGCATTCCTGTAACAAACTCAGCAATATCTACACCATGTATTGACAAAATTGACTTTGCTTTGCTGCATCATCATTAAGAATGACGATGGAACTGCCTCCTGTACATATTTTGTCATGATCGCTAGTAGCAAGACTTGTGGCTGGAAGATTACACCATAGTGGTCCACAAACTTTTCGTCTCGCTGACCGGTCATGATAATTCTACCGCTGTGTCCCGAAAGTAAGGAACGCAGATATCTTTCAACACATTCGTAACTGAATAATGAACATGCATTCAAAATGAACTGAACAAGTTTAGCAAAAAATTGAACGTCACTATATTTATAATCGCCACTTAATCGACAAATCAAAAAGAATATAGGCTTTTTTCTTATATACAACAAGGCCGGGATTGATAGCAGATATTGAATTTCGATAAGTCTTGTCCCGATTTTGGAAACTCGATATAAATATCAGGATATCATTTGACATGTCCGAGTCAAATAGTCCGTGTATGGCATATATCTAAAGATGCCTTCAGGCTGATTACAGACTACTAATGCCCAAGCGGACCGGTGATGACTGTTCCGCGGACTGGTGGCCACTATACCACGCTCCAACCTGTTGCAGTACCAGGAATTAACTATAGGACAACATCGTTGACAGCCGAAGACTCGTACAAACTCAAAGTCAAATAGCCCATGTGTTAGTCTTTTATTTTTTATAAATAGAATACATAATGTTGAAAAGTACTACATCTTTACACGTCCGCGCAATTATCGATCAAGTCTCTACTCTGCTCTTCTACACTAGAGGACCTTGTCGATTTAGCGCAGGCTTT
>ATSW01000027.1:0-10885 GCA_000444245.1 Botryllus schlosseri
GCACTATTGCCATGGACCCCCTATAGTCTGTCGAACGGATGCCGATCTTGTCTGTACTCATTTCGTGATTCAAACGAAGACGAATTGGCAGTCCGTTGGCCTGGGCCGATTCTGGAGATTTCCAATCGCTTGTCAGAACTTTAACGGTATCGTATATATGTTTGTTTGGAGGAGTAACAGCACTAATTGCGTCATCCGGGCGGAAGGTCAAGTAAGCAAGTAACGGAAAGCGGCAAATTTCCCATCGAGATAACCTGCAGTGAACCTGGATATACGGCTCGCTGATTGCATAGAGCATGACTGTCTTAAGATGACAACGCTTATCGAGGGCCCTTCAGGCTGCGGCTCCTTTATTAATCTGACTTACCGCGTACTTTATGATTTCATGACGTAATGGCGAGAGAATTACTCGCGGCGTATAGTTTGAGCGATGCGTCGCGATTGCTCAAGCTCATGAATATTGCGACGTTGTAATATGGAGGAATGATAGCACTAGAGCCCGACCGATTATCGGTTCGCCAATAATATCGAGTCGATATTAGACTTTGAAAGAATTATCGGTATCGGCCATTGGAGGTGAAAAAATATCGGCAATTTTCGTGACGTCACAACATGATGGTATCAAGTCATAAAACTATAATTCTCGACCGCTAGACTAAGAATATTGCTATATTTCATATATCTTAAACTTTCACGGTGTCCAGATGCAGCCTTTATGGTTTATTTCATGTTCAAGTATGACAATGGCTGTAAAGCTGTTGAAATAAATGCTCTGAAGTTCTGAAAATGCGCCTTTTGAGGCAGATTCCACCCTATAAATATCGGCTGAATATATCGGTGTTATCGGTGAAGGTGTTAGATATTGGTTTTATCGGTATCGGCCCAAAAATCCAATATCGGTCGGGCTCTAGATAGCACAACTCAGAATAACCGCGGTATTGCAGGAGTTTGCGACTAGGCTCTCCGCTTTGATTCTAATAACACATCAAGTTTTGTGGAATCCTATCCAGCCCTCGCGTCAAACGCATCGTCGCTAACGCATATCAAAATATCCGTAGGTTTCCTATGTTACGGCGTCGGTTCCGGCAGGCGGCACCGGTGTCTTACGGCGTGTCTGAAGAGTGATACATGCGAAATTAACGACCTTGTGATTAGCATCTCGCAATGTAAACAAACATAATATAATCCAAAGAGGAGAACGCCAAACACTTCGCAGTTGGCTGCGGCGCTATGAATCACATAATACCACATGCCTAAACTCGAGCTAAACTGAATACTAAGATCGCTAGTTTTGCTAGTATCTTTAACTTCAATTCCGCTTTTCAATGCCAAAGTGTTTGAACTGCACGATAACACATTTAACTGTAAACAATGCCGCACGTATGGCTATCGCGTTTTAAAATGTATCATATATTTATTGCGCTGTCACTAACTAAGTCACGGTACAGTGCTTATCATTTTTATATAAGAACTCAGGTAATGTGCTCTGGATGTTTTCGTGGGCAGATTTGGATGTCAACCCAGTGGATTGAGAAGTTCTCGAACTATATCAATATGAATGCTTATCAATGTGGTGTACACTATTGACCGCCATATGTACAAAGATAGCCTATTCTAAGACACTAATTATGGCAATCACTATAGCTTGAAACGCGGTCAGAATATCAAGATTGAACAGAATGAACACTGCTACAAAAGACATTAATCCGAGCTGAATGTCAGATTGATAGACCTTACTCGGTCGTTTCGACATCCTCCTATCTATTCTTTACATCTCATTGTATTTTGTGTATTGCGTGTCTTTAGCGGATGAAAATACCAAAACCAGGGATTATGATCTCCCGAAAAGTAACTAATTTCCGACGCCATTAGGTCTAATAAAAATCAAAACAACAATTACTGACGTATGCTTACATTTTACGATCGACGAGTGGCCTCAATTTCACACCAACAAAATATTACAACTCATCCATTTCGATACTTTAACACCCAGACACTATNCGAAGAGATCGGCGNTGCGTATATTTTGGATATAATTTTAGAACGTACCGNAAACNTCGGAAGAAACGAGACGATTTAAGAGATTCTTAGGTTATAATTTNAGCGATATTTCGATCGGTATCAGCAATTTCGTGCTCNATATTACGCGAAAACGTCAAAGTCATCGGAAGTTTGAAAGACAGCGGCGTCGTTGGAGTGTAATAAGATCATGNGGCAATTGTGAAATTATGGCATTTACGCTGTCAGAAATCGAGATACGCCTCGCCTNAGTTGATGATNTGAAAGATATTTCTCTNTGCACTTACATATANAACNTATAACTTNCAGNGNNCNCTATACATATCCAGAGCGCAGGTACGCACANAATGATGTGCAGATTTAAAATGCATCNTACGCGAAGCCANCAATGNCGCAAATGTGTGTTGAATNGNCAATCGCCTGAAATAACTATNTGATCGGTCTTGCAGATTGACATATTTATGANAANGTCNCTGAAGATTNGAATNAAGAANACATCTAGTGCTNTNGNTATCTTGAGTTATTTGTTTCGCCAAACCCACAATACAGCGTTTTCACATNCAAGGAAACAATTTATGAGTTTCTTATCAGTTCCTTNATAATAGTACAANTTTTTAAAGCTACTATCTACGAATTATCGGAGATATTGATTGAAAATAGGNTTGTTAACTTAATTGTAGCTANATCTTCTGTGCTTACGATCCNTCACGCTCAGATATATGATGTAAAANTATTCCATTGACGATTTCACTGCGATAGTAACATCACCATCGAACTAAGACGTTATGGTCATCATTCATCAGCATCAGGCNAAAGTTNAGTCTGAGCTGCNCAGATCTATTTCACTCCCTTGTTATCTCATGGCTAGCTCTNTGTTATNTTTGCGTAGTNCGCAGTCATATTCATGTCCCAAGGATATCGCGCGCAGTCATCATTAGCACGCGAAATATCCTATCGTTTTCGCATCTCGCATACANAGTTATAATCCCCGCCAAACTGACATTATTATAACAACAATAAATGCAGCTTCGGNANGTATATTNACGACATTGACNAAANCTATATTAGTTTGAGTGGTATAGGCCATTTCTATNGAGATAGTAATCTTTAATCTTTCTCAAATGCACATTGAAGATNGGTAAATTTNNAAAACGCCTTTGAANTATGATAATCCGTCAANGCTATAGGTGGCAACACCACGNATNAGTTGTCTTTCTGGTTGGGAANNATCCGATNCATTTGGACAGTGCCCGTTATGAGTTCTTGGACACCATCTTTGAATTTTGTAATCACGAGTGAGGTTTCTTTCTCAGTCATCTACAATGCGTAAAGGAGATAGCTACGTCACAACGAATGCAACTATCAGCACGTTAGTAAAAGCAATCAACCCTTCATACATGGAGACTTCGAGAGGTTTCAATGAGAATTACCTATATTATTACTGTTAAATTGTGAACAACTGTGCAGTGCATGCACTGTACACGTACATTGTACAGTACAACCTCGATTCCGCATTTGCATGCAGCACATGCTGTGTTAGGAACAGGGCCGTATCAGCACTTCGTCAGGCCCCCCCCAAAACGTTGGTCATGGGCCCCCCATACGGTGATAAACCGAACTTCTGGGGGGCTTCGCCCCCCAGACCCCCCTTTGGCAATTCGGTCTTTGCCGCTACTTGTCATTTACATTGGGTATCCGCTTAGGGACTCAGTTATTCCCACCTGGACGCGCGAAGCGCGAAAAATTTATTTAATTCATGATTGAACCGGTCAATATTATCGGGTGTACACCCGTTGACAGGAATGAAACAGCACTTCGCCCGCCCCCCCAAAAATTGGGTCTTTGGCTCCGATAGGGTGATAACCCGCCCCCTCCCCCATCACGTTGTTCGCTTTTGTCACGAAATTAGTCGTACTGTCTAGTGAGCCAGCGCTAAGCGCGAAAATTTTCGATAATTCATGATTAGGGCTGGGCAAAATCGAGTACCTGAGTGAATCGATTCTGAGTCACGTAATATGCTTCGAGTCGAGTCGAGTAATCGAGTATCACCCAATATGACGCCATGACATAATATAATACGTCAAAGTTCAAATATCTAAATCTTATGTCACCACAAATAATTTAATGCCTGTTATCCCTCTCATAAATGATACTTTGGTATTTTTTCGACCATATCGATTTCATTTCACTTGGTGATGATGTTGTGGGATAATCATGACTTCGGAAATGTGCTACATCCAGTAACGTTCGTAGCTTTGTACCATATGTTTCGTATGCTACGATACAGCCAATCAAGGTTCCAAGGCTTCTACAGTGAAAATGAGTATCGAAACTATAATTCTCGTTGATAAATTAACATTCAGTGGTGAGAAGCGTACAATTTCAGTACTCGAAAAAATCGTCCGTTACTACTCGACTCGAATCATTAAAATTAATACTCGATTCTGATTCGAGTACTCGAATCATTGTACCCAGCCCTATTCATGATAAAAGCGGCCAATAAGATTGGGAATTGCATATATATTGCTATCAATTTCTTGTCCTCTCTGCTCACATTATCAGATTTACCGGAAACTGTAGGGCCCGTAAATAATAATTAAACATCTTCGGGCGGGCGGACCCGTTGGTATGATTTCGTTACATGATGTGACGTGACGTGACCTCCTGTCTGCTATATCAAAAAATATAGAATAGCCCAAACGTACTAAACTAAAAGACGCAGAAGATTTCAAATTGGTATTTCTTCACTGGCATATAATGTTTCCCTGCGGGATGGTATTTGTCTTCTGAGGTTAAGATTACCAAGACAGTAACATTTGGCGCCAGTCATTTAGGCGCCTATTATTGACAATTAAACCTATATGCATTTTGTATGTATAACGAAGTTTTCGGACAGCGTAAGGGCAGTCCTTTTCGGCCAAAGTTTTCGCATTGCCGATCGTTCTGGCACACTTCTTGGAGTCGCATGTAATATGTCCTAAATCGTTATATGTCTTGGTGCGTCGTGGCGCGGTAATGGCCAACGCCGATATGTCTATTTCTATAAATCTTGCGTGTTTTTTCTTGGAGTAAGAGTACAAATATTCAAGATGTTTGGCAGTTTGACATCGCGCGCAGCGCGAAAAACTTTTGAAAAAGTTGCATAAATTTTAAAAAAATACTCTATAATTTATGCTAATTCACGAAATAATTTTGGGCCCCCTTCAAGCTCGGGCCCCCCCCAATTGGGGGGTTTGGGGTGCGGCAGTTACGGTGCTGGTTAGGAAGCTTCACTGGATGCTTACAAATCCTCACACTTACACTCTTACATACTTATTACAGGATCGATACAATTGAATAACCTCTTCTTCAACGACAAATCTCTGCCATAGTCACACGCCGAACATTTATTTATTATTAATGCAATTATTTCGCCTCATCAACACTTATCTACCATTATACTGCGACTGACTTAACAGTACGTTTGGCTAAGTATGTCTCAATAAACTGGCATCAAGCTATGCCTTCAATCCAATCTTTTCCTATCTACTCCACTGTGACCCGCCGCAATCTCGCTGCAGCCTCACTGACACGTTCTGCCGAGTATTATAACAAACATGCCTCCTAAGCCTAAATAAATATCTGGTGATGAGAGAATGGAACACCCGAAAGCTTTCAGAACATGAATAACCTATCTTTGCTCCGTTCATTAATTGTTTTTTTCGGCTGATTGACAACTGACTTGCTTTTTATGGTAGTGCAACGAGATATCTATAAATTGTTGATCTCAAGATATGCCGACAAGTCACAGTTTTGGCTTATTGATCGAATATGCATCGAAAGACAAACGTGTCGTTTGAGACGTATTGGCGGATACAGTTACGGAGCGTTGCATTTGACCATGACTTCCCAAACACTCAGACGAAATTTCTGCCATCAAGTATGTTTACTGAAACGGATCCACAATCCTTCCAGCATTTCCCTACAAAATACATCTCTTTGATTTGTAAACACGCCGTGCAAATATTTCTCTGTTTTCTTTGCATATCGGTCGGAAGTGCCATGCTTGATAATGGCCTATATGAACAGTGAACACGGAGGTGTCTTCTTTCTGTAACTGTCTTTCGTTCTTCGTTGAAAACTACAGCACTACTTCACGGTTTGATTGCTACGTCTCGTACAGATAATATAGACAGTAGACACAGTGTAACTCCAAAATCTGTTAACGACATCATGGAAGCGTGTGCGGATATATCTTGGCTTGACTTCCATAACGTCGTCATACTATACAGATTGGCGGATCTTGTCGCTTTTAAATTTTCTGCTCTCTAAAAGTCACACTGCAAACACCATGATTAAGATATATATCTATATACTACGGTACACTACATTTTCTATAAAACAAACATGTCTGTAACGGTATGGATGTAGGATGCAGGATACAACCATGTGAGGTATTCACTATCCAACAATCGATTATGACTACGCGAGATATCTTCACATACTTCAAATTATCTCTATCTATGTGAAGAGTTTTCTGTTACTTTTAGTATTGCCCACTTATTACATGATTACATAATTGGCCACCGCCAACGATGAACTTCAAGCTGTTGTGTTACATTGATCTAGTTCAAGATTATGGATAAATTTTTGTTTTTATTCAAAATTGTCAGTATACAGGTGTACACGCCACCACTGCTATGAACTTGTTACGCAGATTTGCAAAGACGGCGCAAGGTAAAAGTCTATAGGAATAGAACTAATATGAAACGGGAAAAGATGCACAATATGTTTCATTATGACTGGCCGCCTTTTGACAAAGACTTTCTGCGCTTCAACTATATAGTCTTAGTCACATTCATGTCTTTTCATTTCCGTGACAATTTCCGTGATCGTCCTACAATGTAGTTTCATTAAAAAAAAACAAGGAAAATATATCCTACGTAGATATTAATTAATATTATACCAGAAGTGATGTACATTTATATTTTATATTAGTTGAAAAAAGAAATAACGCAATATTGTTTTATGCGCTTGAATTTGTACTGTGAATACAATGTGTTATGCATATGTATGAATAATAATATAATCCATTATATGATTTCTCATTTGTCACGGGGTGTATGCGATTGATCGCGAATGCAGCTTACGCATAGGCAATCCACAAAGAGCAATTGCTTCTGTACATAAATTTTAGTTTCCATCATACAAATAACGAAATATTATATAAATATATTAATCTGTTTTTATCACCGAAAATACCTACTCGGTTAGCGCTTATTCTGACTGGTGGCGACTGTGACGTAAGGCTTAATTGCCTCGAGTCGGCCGTCACTTTGTCCAGACCGGAGGACCGGTGACAAAGTAAATGAATCCGTATATATATCATGTGTTATATGAGATTCAAAATAAGTTAAGCCCGCCCATCATCATACCTTTACACACTCACACAGTCCCCGGAGTCGTCACGGATAAGTTTCTGTTACCTGCCTAATCAATCTTCCAATGCTGTTAGCCTTTCAGCAAGCCACCCCTGGTGATCAGAAATGGATCGCACACGGGATTCACTTCGTATAACGCAAACCTCAATTTGCGCAGTCGTTGGTAAACAACCACAGGAATTTGTAACTTGAACATCGCTCAAGGTCAGCAATGCCACTTGAAAATGACATGTACCGTGACACGAGATGGATGTGGTTTCAGCTCAGTGACAGACGTTGTCGTCACCTGTCGAAGGTCGGACAATTCCTTCGAGTACCTTCGCAATGAGCTACCGATACTCGCGGCGACTTGTGTTCGTTTTACTTCAACGCGATTGAATGGTTTCACGTCATACATCTCGGCCTCTGATTTGTAATTGAAGTCAAGATCGGGAAAGACGCTTGATAGATTGTGTGACATGGGAGGCCGGTTCGCGTCCGAATCGCGGCATCATCGCGACGTAGGGAAGATGGGTAACGGGTATGGAGAAAGTGATTTGGCCTAATAGTTTACCAATACGGTCGGGAATTGGTACGGTAATTGTACGATATTTGCCATGGTACGATATGATTTGGGCAAAAAGTACGATGCGAAATTACGGTACGAAACAGACATGGGCTAACCATGTTTTGTAATCATCAACCAATACGATTTTCAAGTAATCGTAATCGCAATCGATTACATTTGAAAAAAATCCGAATTAATCGATTCACTGTCGACGTGTCTAATCGATATCGTTGTACGAAAACGATCATTTTTACTACTACAAGAACTGCGACATAAACTTAACCGAAGTGAAAAATGAACAGGAAACTAATATGTATCAGCTTATTGAGAGAAGAAACGTCGTATTTTCTGAGTCCACTGCTCAAATTAACATCACAAGTATTAGCTTTGCTCGTCATTGCGTAACGAAATATGCATACGTTGTAAGATAGTACGCAGTAAAATATTCGATGTAGTGGTATGATAGAAAAACCACCGCCATTTCGTATGTCGGGCTATCAATATGCCATTACACCACAACGTAGCAGGAGGAGGATAATAATCACCACCCTGCCTAGTTTTAAATGGTAACGTAATTATTGATAGTTTATTGTGCTTAGTTGATATAAATCATAACCAGCGAATACCCATTGAACTTCTGATGTAATTTTATATAATAGTTTCACGTAAAATGCGGCACCAAGATATTGGTGATACTCACTTCTCTCCACAGCGCACATTGAGCCGTGGTTGTTGAGTGAGAATAACGGTATATGGTAAAATAGATAATCAGAAAATACGTGGCGCATATTATTCTGTTTTTGTAATGAGCTTTTACGTGAGATTTCTAATCTCCCGAAAACGCGTCATCAATGTTTCAAAGACTGACTCCAACTGCAGCACTATGAACAGATAACGAGCAATTTTTAGTAAAGACAACCCCCTGATAAAGACTACCTACTCCACACACCTAGAAAATCATGACCGTATACTTGAACTGGACTATATAATCCTCTTCATCAACACCAACGCAAACCCTTCATTTGCTTTGAAACGCTCTTCGCCGCGATTACCAAAACGGGTAAATCTGTTTATTCCCCGCCGTTCCTTTGCCGCGTCGTTGCAGAATGGCCCCGGCGCAATACCTAATTTGTTTAACCGTAAATTAGGCGACAAACACGCTCGCGGTTTCCGTCGGATTGTGTTACAGCGCTTTCGTTTTGGTGTAAGCCGATTTGTGATGTGCTCTGTGCGAAAGTCTACACAAAAAAAGTTATACCAAACATGGTTTCTGTTGCGATAAAATTTCTGATGGCTTTCATTAGGGGATGGTATTTTTCTGCCTTCAAATGCGGACCATGGCAACTATACACAGAAACGTAATACACATATTTATATTGAAAACATACCGTTTAAAAGGATGAGCGTGAGATCAAAGGTTTTTAAATATCTTATAAAATAACGTAGACAATGTTGGTATAGGATGTCAGTTATGGGTATTCAGTAGATTTCGTGGATATTATTGATAAAAACATAATGTGTGCAATTTGTGGATGTTGTTTATCCACTTCATGCAAGCAGAACATTGCTTCAGAATGTACCAATTCAACTGCCCTGAACGTAAGACATCCCAATACACACATTTTACGGTGCATTAACGGGTGCACGGATATAGGAAATAAGAAAACACCCTGATTAGGAACATTTGTGTCTATGACTTCCCCGCTTGGCGCTCGGCATTACCGGAATAGCATGGATGGGTGGTGCAAGACTTCGAAAGCCTTACGAGGCTATATCGGCACCTTCCTTGTCCAGTGGCATGTGCACTTGATGTACTCCTGGTATAGGGTTGCCATATTTTTGTGAAGCAAATTCCGGATACTCGTTAGCGCCCACTAGCGAATTTTTAAAATGAGGTGTAACACATTGACCGTCAATATGACATCACACTAGCAAAGCATTGCCCATCGACTGTATACCTATACACTATACAGGAATGAAGTGGAACATAGGTCATGAATTGGGCCATCTGTAATGTGAGCTCTTGTGGTTGCTACTTGCTAGGGTTTGCAATAGATTCCTCCACGGGCCGGATGAAAACATCTGGCGGGCCGTGTCTGGCCTGTCAGGATTGTGTTTGACAGCCCTGCTATACAGTTAGGTCGGTACGGCTATCTGTTTATGTGTTTTAATCAGGTCCGAAACAACATTTTTTTCTCCCCCTCCCCTTTCGCCCAAAAAGCACTGATCTTGGGCCCACCATAGGGTAGTCGATGTAACTTGTTGGGCACTTACTATATGCATTTGGCCGTTAAATTTTATGTATGAATCCTGTCAATAATATTGATTCTTCGATATATTAGGCTACTATAAAATGCACCAGTAGGTTGCACATCCCGTGATTTCCAACCTTTTATGCTCGCGACCTCATTTCCCACTTGAAAATGTTCCGTGGCAAAGCTCAAAACTTGATAAGCTGATTAATAAAAATTTTGCTTGCCCAAACTTCGTCACGGCCTAGGAAGCTGATTACGTCCAACATCATGGCGATCTCCAGATAAAGGCAGACGACCCCAAGAATTTGGAGTCACTGTCTGTGATTGAATCATCCAAGCGGCCTTAACCAACTCTAGGAATATACCGTTAGCTTATAATTGCGATTACAATTAGACTTATTTCTGTAAATGATCGTTATTTATATTTATTTTGATTGCATTTTTTGGCGAGGGTGGTGCCTGGAGCCCATGCTAATATCATTATACGTTACATTAACTCGCGCGCGGCGCGAAGAACAATTTTGAACAGCATAACTCTACCTGAAAATAATATTGTTTATGTTGATTCACGAAAAACTTTTGAGCCTGCTTCAAGCCTTCAAAATTCCGGACATTTAGGCATATTTTAGAAATTCCTCCCGGAC
>ATSW01000029.1:0-14762 GCA_000444245.1 Botryllus schlosseri
TTCAACTAACGCTTTAAACGAATTTTCCCATTCCATATAATTAGTTTCATCGCCATCAAACACGCAAACTTTTATATCAGGTATTCGCGTCAACGGTTTCATGTTGTATTGACGGTCAATTGGTATATCAATAGAATGATTAACGGGCATCTTTACAAACGTGTTTCGGCCTGTTGCTTCCGGTTCAACATGTGGGACATTGTTCATTTGCACAGGAGTTTTATCAATAACTTAGGGGTAGGATACGGGTTCACTTGATTTGATATTACATTGCCCAACTTCAGGACGAACATGTGAGCTACTACTAATAAAGTTTTGTACCTTCTCTTCCGAATTCAATACGGGAGCCTTACTCCGTATTTCTGTAAAACTTGGTTCTTCACGTACGACATCTTCATCGTCATCAAGACCAAACTTCGATCATAGCTAGTTTTTCAGCTAGCTCAGTCTCCAGAGACAACTGCTTCAACTTTGCTTCGTTTTCCCATTTTCAGTCGTTCCATTTCTGCCTTGCATTTAGTTTCCATTTCCAAAGCCTCTCTTTTCGCTTCAGTTTCTCGCTTCGTAAATGCAAGTCTAGTTAGTTAGTTAGTTAGTTAGTTAGTTAGTTAGTTAGTTAGTTAGTTAGTTAGTTAACTTGTTGTAGTTATGGAATATTTGCTGTGAGATTTGTGAATATGAGATTGCAAAGCAAGCAATATATTTGTCATTGTCAATAACTTCACTCCGGTATTGTTATTTTGTCAAATCTGGGCTTCTGGGATCACAGCATTGAATATAGTCATTATAGTCATGTGTAGTGGCATTACATGGTNGTGTTACTGAAAGAGAATCGCGTGAAAAGCTTTGAAAGAGGAAGAAGGCATTCTAACAGATATCATCGACGTATCAAGTTTGAGATGACTGTGATCATTCAGTTCGCGATTCGTGTTCGGTCTACGCGAACCTTGACAATTCATCTTTATCTAAACGAAATTGAAAAGAGTTCACTTCAAACTCATATGCGCAGTAAATACCTCTAGGTGCGCTACTTGGACAATCGGCATGCCATCAACAGGATACATTNCGACGGATGGATTATTACTGAAACGATATGTTGTCGCGAAATGCGTAAAGCAAACATCAGCATTATTGGGTAATGTTTGCTAATCGCTGTGCGGACAAATCTGATTGAGGAAATTTTATTATCACAGCTACTCATTACGTCGGTATATACTTTTTATGCGTGGGTGATAGCATGTTGATGATAGATATCCATTCTTTTTCTAAGAGTATTACCAGGAATCTATGGATCGGGCACTATGAGAAAGTATAGGCTGTGCATTTGAGCATTCGTCCGGATTTTCACGCCCTGTCTCGCCAAATTTAGACAATTTTTTTTTTAAAAAATGTGATGACAATTTTTTTGTTTGAAAAATAACGCCACAATTAGGCCATAACGTATGGTTTAAAATCTTTTTTTGTCAGCAACTGTACGGAGAAATCATCTTGTAACTGTAGACATGATGCACTGCATCACGTTTTGAAGTCATAAAACATGGTAAGCTTATGGCTAAGAACTATCCCTGAATGGTGAGAATGGTAAGTCTTGTTATAGTTTTGAAGAGAAATGAATGTTTAGGCGAGTTGGATATCAAACACTTGCAGTGCCAACCCCTTTCACCTGCCTCATTTGTACTTTTCACATGTAAACATTGCATAGTAACTAAGCCATGCCTAAGTCTTGGGAGACATCATCAATCGCCAGCTCGCCTAGCAAATCAGGAAAGGATGATAAATTCGAACTAAAAAAGCAAATAGGACTTTGGGGTGGAGTAGCCGTAATAGCAGGAAGCGTTGTTGGATCCGGGATTTTCGTATCACCCGTTGGAGTATTAGCTGGAACGAATGGGAGCGTCGGTGTCAGTCTTATTCTGTGGATTGCGTGCGGTCTGTTTTCAGCGTTAGCAGCGCTCTGTTACGCCGAACTGGGAACTACTATACGCGAATCCGGTGCAGAATTTGCGTACCTCAATGTTGGATATGGCGGCCCGTTTGCCTTCATGTACACCCTCTGCTTTTTGATTATCATATCTCCAGCTTCGGATGCAGCAAAAGCAATAGTGTTCGGAACATACCTGTCGACACCATTCTATCCTGGATGCGACCCGCCAGATTCGGCGATTAAATTCGCGGCTGCAGCCAGCGTCTTATTTCTAGGCTTGGTGAATTACGTCAGTGTCAAGTCTGCCACCAAAGTGCAGATCGTATTCACTGTAGCAAAATTTATCGGCATGCTGACTATAGTTATCGCTGGATTCACAAGGTTGGGAATGGGTGACCCTGTCGGGATTACTAATTTCCAAAATGCATTCGATCCCGACGTGTTAGCGGGTATTACAGCCGGGCAAGTGGGGTTGGCGTTTTATCAGGTAGGTTGGAGTATACGTGCATCATGTATTCAACGTAACGAGCAAACAATCCCTGAGTTTGCACATCGCATCGTGCACAATTCCGGTTACATAAATGTGATTAGCACAAAGTAAACCAACACTGCGTGAATGGCTTACGGCTGACTCTCGTGTATTGTCCACAAATGTCCGTGTAGGTATATCCACATAAAATCAATTGCTGCATGATATGAAGTACTGGATTTGTGTATAGCTTCAATAATTAATTAGCTCGAAAGATAGATAATTAGCTCGAAAGATATATGATATTTATATATCACAGGTTGATTTCAGTCGTGAGTTCACAGAACTGACCTATATGACATCATCATGTTAAGCCTTCGCGATATTTTTCTCTCGGCATTTTCTGGTACTAGTGATTGACGTCCATGCCCATATGCATTCAAAATATAATTGACGTCCCAATAAAGAGTGATTACTAGGGCAAGTTTTTGTTGCAGTCAAATCCGTGGAAAGTTGCATTTATTTTTCACAAAAGTTGCAGTAATAAGTTGCATTTCTTTTTCACAAAGTTGCACTAAAAAGTTGCATTTATGGACAAGTTCCTCCAGATTATTAAGGTATGAGATACTCGAATCGATCCGTATCCAAGGCATTGTAGCAAAACTCAGTGTTGGCGACTTCAACAAAATCAATAGCTTGAAAAACTTTACCCAGTGTAATTGTCGGCGATCTTGTCTGAATGTACGTCAAATCAGAAAGGACCTCAAATTTAAACGACAGTCAAATAATCAAGCGATTTATTTACATATAGTGCCAAATATTTTCAGTAAAAAGTTAGTTGCATGAAAAATCGAAAAAAGTTGCTAAATGTTTCTTGAAAAATCGAAAAAGTTACAAAAAGTTGCATGAAAATAATGGAGAAAAGTTGCAAAAAGTTGCAATATATGAATCCTCCAANCAGCATAAAACACCATACTACATAACTTCTGGGTATTTAGGAAGCTGCCGGAAGCTGTAAAAAAAATTCGCAAAAGTTGTAAAAACTTGTCCCAGTGATTACTCATCTTATCCATCAGAACAAAATCTATTCACCAATTTATTTTTGGAAGCTGTATCATCACACAGGTCTAAAACGTAAACCTTGATGTTCTGTTTTACCAGAGGGATTCTCGAAATAGTAGGCTAACTTTCGACCTCAACAAAATAACATAATATTAGTCCGTTTTTAATCATTCGAAATATGATCTGCACAATGGATAACCTTCATGTTAACGAATATGTAACAGCGATNGATATTTATCGTATTATATTCATTCACATTCCATTCGTAACACGACATACATTTAGGTCATGAGAGCCTTTTTCGGCTTCCCCGTATGTGAGATTGCCACAGCTGATCAGTGCTCACTACTCACTTCTCCATGACTATTAATGAGAATATTCTTACACTCTCACCATAAAGGCGATGCATAATTTCGTGAATTCTGTGCAGGCGCGGATTACCAGCTGATTACAATTGCAGACTTGGATACACCTTAACATTTAAGTTCCGGTAGTTTCAGCTGGTGAAATGTTTTCTAAGGGGCTCTTTTCCTATAACGGATGGAACAAATTGAACTATATAACTGAAGAAGTAAAGGATGTAGGAAAAACATTGCCGAGAAGCATCATCATTTCGATGATCGTCGTCACGCTTTTCTACATCATGGTCAACATCGCTTACCTGTCAGGTGAGTAAAATGGTAATATTTAGTGGCGGCACCAGATGCCCAGCATGGTGGATGACGTCATTACGCAAAAGCAGAGGTGGTCAGTAACGAAGCACTCCTACTTTTTGGAAGTACTCAAGTAGTTTTCCTCTACTTCTGGTACTTACTCAAGTAGATCTGATTTTCTCTACTTCTACTTCTACTTCGTAATATTTTGTGATCTACTTGCTTACTTTTCGCTATTTTCAGTTTGTCAAGTAGAAGTAGTTTAATCCCCCAATACGAAATTGACCTGAGGAATTTCGGGGCTGTTTTCACGGAGTACCAACGTTGAATATTCATAAAAGTCAATTAAAGCTAAAAAAAATTGTTGCGCTTCGCGCACAGTAGTTATGGAGTGGCAAATATGTTTTCACGAAAGTATCAGTGAATATAATTTAGGTACTGGATTGCTTGGTTCCGCCCACACCGCATTCTCGCCGATATCAAATATTTCATCACAGTAAATATGGCCCACCATAACATCTGGAAATACCATTTCGCAATATAGCAATTACCTATCATATTGCAATCTAGCAGCCCATGACGTGTCCTGCTATTCTGGAAATCCGGCTTTTTTTAACGTTGCACCTGTTTTAGCAGATCACCTTTGAAGCTTTATAGACACAAGACATGAAATATATTTTTCGATTTTTAGAATTCCGAGTATCATACTTTGAGTTCTAATTATTTTCAGTTCTTTTGTCTGCAGTACATACATGTTGAAGCATGTGTAGTAATGCCTCTATTTTCCTAAAATAAAGCTACACTAAATGTAAATTGTACGATCCACAATATTTGTTATTAACGTATACTAATCACGCAACGTGTTGAAACCGTATCCGATACAACTTCTCCGTATTGCTCTTCGCCTAAACTTGGGGCCTTATATATAGGGGTAGGGCGCCATGCCATGATATTCTCTAAAACGGGGTCTTCTAGTAAACAAAGGGTTGGTATCGCATTTTCATATCAATACTATAATTTGCATCCCATGCTATGCGAAAGAATGCTTATTCTGGCTGAAATTGATACCTCCTGGGATGCATCAATTCGAATCAAGCTCTCTGCACCTTCCGTATAGCTCAATTTGCAGCTTTTGACAGTCCATGCGTACAAATTAAGACGGTTTTCAAAACTACTTACTTACTTGAGTAGATTTAAAGTCAGTCAATTCTACTTCTACTTCAAGTAGTTTTAGGTAGCTTGTGGAAGACGTACTTCTACTCGTACTTGAGTAGATTTTTTTCGTCGCTACTTCTACTTCTACTTGAGTAGCTTTCTTGACTACTTTGACCACCTCTGCGCAAAAGTGGACGTTTGTATAATAGAAGTTCCCCTGTCTTTATATCTCTTCGTGTGTCCACCGGTGGTGGTCAAGTAGAGGTAGAAGTAATTTCATAAATTTCTACTCAATTACGAGTAGAAGTAGCGATTTGCGCAAGTCAAAACTAACTTACAACTACAACTAACTACAAAAACAGCATATCATACGGTACGGGATGAATGATACATTACAACAAAAGAAACGCGACATTAAAATCTCAGAGGTATTGAAGCTAACACACTGCACAAGTGTGATCGGTGTTTACAACACTCTAAATTCAAGGCGTGCAGCTAGACACCACTTTTCAACATATTTAATGTGTTCCCAATATTATGTGTACCCATGCATGATGTCGAATCAAATGCTCAATACTAGATGTTGATCTAGATACCATATTGTGCATTAAGACACACAATATTGTCTAACACGTAAATATGTTGAAATGTGGTGTATTACTGACCGCCTTGAATTTAGATTGTAGTTACAACAGCCATGCTCATCAATGACAATTCTGGCCGTAATATAAAAAGTCTTGATCCGACTCCGATCCGGCTGTGGCCATAAATGAGAAAATCCGGCCGGATATCCAATCCGACACCGATCCATGCCCAGATATAGTAAGAAGTAATTAGTTTTTCTTACAAATTGTCGAGTAGAAGCGGGATATTCCTGAAACATAACCACTTGAGTAAGTAGTGCTAGTAGTCAAAATCTACCTGAGTATTCCGAAAACTTAACAGAACTCTGTTACTGACCACATCTGGCACCCACGAGCATGTAAATAATAAATATCATACTAAATAGAGAGTGCATGAAGGAATGAGTCCGAATGATGACGAGAATTCCCGAAACCTTCCGAAATCAATGCTGCACTTATTTTTGCAGTTTTGACGCCAGCGGACATGCTTTCTTCCAAAGCAGTCGCGGTCACTTTCGCATCGAGGGTATTCCCAAGTTTCGCTTGGACGATGCCTGTGTTAGTGTCGCTCTCGGTGTTCGGGTCGTTGAATGGCTCCCTTCTTACCGGGGGACGGGTCCTATTCGCAGCCTCAAGGAGGGAGCATCTGCCCCAGGTATGTAGATTGATTTTTCTGACGTATTTTCAACATTGACATCGCATGAAAACTGCGTCTTGGCACAACGGCGGGTGCCGAAACGGAGAGTGTCATATAAGCGAGTCATTGATGAATCTTCGTGCAATAGCGGGCCGCATGAAATGTGCAGAATGTCTGGCGGGTCAATTATATTTCATTCTAGATTCCTTACATCAACACCCACACAAGGATTTTACAGCAGGAAGCAAAATAATCATAATAAAGATACATAGTTAAAGATGCATAGCTTCCAATTATGTCATCACGGTGAGGCTGAAGTATTTCAACTTCCTAGGAGCATCAACAGGAGTCACGCTGAAAAACACGCTAAAAATTTCCAACTCCGTCATAGATCTTTATCTTTTTCGGCAGGACATTTCAAACATTGAATTCCGAATAACAACTATAGTCAGGACGTTTCGAAATTCATAACCAGATCTAACGACGCGTGCTAAATAATCAGTAACACCACGGAGTGACAGGAAATTGAGAGTCTGTGACGATACAACTGTATTGCGTACATCAGTGGTTCCCAACCTTTTTATCCTAATTCCCCACTTCCGATTTATTCCGAGCCTTTATACCCCACCTAAAATCTCTTTATCCATATCTACCCTTTAAAGTGCTACCTCCAATAAAATTTTGCTATACTTTGCTTAGTAAATAGTACGTGCTATTGGTGATTGTTAAGATCCCCGGAATTGATCAGCACACAATAAAATCAACGCAGCGGTGAACTGGTAACTGTAAACGCACCCCCGTAAATATATGCATCTACTCCGGCGCGCAGAAAAATACGACGGGTCTGAAAATTTTCCAAATGTTCAAACGTCAAAAAACGTTGTGGGGTAGCATCAATTTACATACGGAAATGCCGAATAATACACGGGTCAGATAAACTTCCTGATGTTGACGAACTCATGCATGGGATATATATATAAGCCGCCATAAACTACACTTTCTCACAATACTAAAAGAACTTGAAATAACATAAATATGTAATTTCATTTGTATGTGCTATCAATTAGCGAGACCTCGATCTCCCTTGAATACATGTTCAGCAATATGAGCTCTTATTACAACGAATCATAATTTTTCTATCAATACGTTTCGTGACTGAAGATGGTGTACAAATGAATAAAAACATTTCTGGAGATCGCGTGTCGCTATCCAGGCGATTCTCGCTGATTGAAGGCACATGATCATATGAATCGCTGAATTGCAAATGCGCTATGAAATATTCGGTCGGCATTTCAGAACGACATTTAATATAGGAGAATATTACTGTAAAGAGTTTTTCAAAAGTGAGTCTATTCCCCACCAGAAATCCCGAAATTCCCCACCAGCGGGGAATTCCCCACCGTTTAGGAACCACTGGCGTACATGGAACACTCGTTATTATGTAACTCACTGTTTTGACGTTATAGTTTCGACGGCTCACTGGTATGGCGCGCGATGTTTTCAACTCGCTATTCGGAATGAAAGCCTCTGCAAACATGTCATTTATATGTTATAGGCTACCTATTTTATTGAGAAGATTTCGATATGGAAGTGATGTGCGACAGTCGGCAGTCTATTGGATTTTAAAGCTTTTGGCACTATATGGCGTCATATTAAAAAGTGTCAAGATAGCTTCTCATTCATTTCACGTTTACATGATATTATCAAATATTTGCTGTAGCTATTACGTCCTCTTTTCAAATATTGACCCATAACACTGATGGGCATGGGCATACATGCACATCACCGCTAGGGTTGGGCAAAATGAAATACTGATTCGAATCGAATTAATTTCATGCCGTACGTATCGAATCATACATGTTGAATCGCATCAAAAGGGATGGCGACATTGTTGTCAAAACGGAAGCGGTGTATATTGACAGCTCCCGAAATATGCTGTAACTGTACCATTTGTATGAAGCGATATCATGATCCTTTCAACACCATACTTCCATTAAAACTCAATGTGGTCGTTCATTCATGCTAATGATGTTTCCTTAACTTTAATGATGAACGCGAAGGTGTGGATTATACATATTCTCCTCCAGTAGGCCTATATCTCAAACATCTGATACAAACAGTTACGAATGATGAATTATAGCGATACATTTCAATAACAAAGCATCAACGTTAATCAATCCCTGGGAATGGGATTATTACTTGGCTTTTCAATCAGGCGAACGAATACCTCCAACCTTCAGCGCCTCATACGCTTTCAAAAAGACTATATATTTCCCCCATACTGGGAGCAATATTTCGTATCCAATGGCTAATACCTCCATTAAATGTCAATCAATAAAATAGTATTGAGAAGTGGTTTTCCGATTCGAGCCAAATTGTCAGAATCTGATCCGAATCAGCTGTGACTCGATTTTGTCTATCCCTAATCGGTAATCACCGCACTATGTCAGGCTGTGTCACGAGATTGATTGTGAGGAATAGGACGATTTTTTTAGAGAACGGAAGATTTTTACTTCAAAAACTTAATTTTGACATTTTTTACCTTAAAAAACGTAAATTTGACAAAATTTTGCTCTCATGTATGTAAATTAGGTGTTTTCGCACATTATGTTAGAATTGTACTACTTATCTTGATTTCTGGTTGAAACTGTCTGTCCTGACGAAGCAGTTTGGCCTGAAAAAAACTTTTTGACTTTGAAACTGACAGATTTATATATGAAAAACGAAATCTGGGCCTAGGAAAAATTCCAGTAGTTACATGACGCATTATGGTAGAAATAATTACAATTTGTTGTAGAGCAACGAAGGATACCTTCTCACATTCTCCGGTAGAAAGTGTCTGTCCTTAGTAAGTAGATTGCTAAGAATGGAAAAAGAACGTGCAACAGCAGCAGTTGCTGGCTGACAACACTGAAGTTGTGCGTACACTGCTGGTGACCAGAGGTGGTCAGTAACGAAGTACTTCTACTTTTTCGAAGTATTCAAGTAATTTTCTTCTACTTCTGGTACTTACTCAAGTAGATCTGATTTTCGCTACCTCTACTTACTTACTTTTCGCTATTTTCAGTTTGTCAAGTAGAAGTAGTTCAATCCTCCAATCAGGAAGATAGCCTGAGGAATTTCGGGGCTGTTTCTACGGAGTACGAACATTTAATTTTCATAAAAGTTGAGTAAAGCTCAGAATTTTCGTCGCGCTTGGCGCGCAGTAGATACGGAGTAACCAGTATGATTTCACGGACGTATCGGTGAATATAATTTAGGTAGCGGGCTGGCTTGGTTCTGTTCACACTACATTGTCGCCCTTCGCCCATATGAAATATTTCATCACAGTTTATAGTGCTCATCACAACGATTGAAACTGATGTTTCGCAATCTAGCATTTACTTATCATATCGTAATCTGGCTTGTCCATGGCGCATACTAACCTGGAAAAGTGAACTCAGACTTTTTTTTAGTTTTAGAGCTGATTTAGCATACCACCTTCGAAACTTTCTGGACTAAAGACATCAAATACATGTTCCGCTTTTAGAAGTAGTATTTATATTTCACTTTCAATTTCCAGCATCATATTCTTAGAGATCTAATGAATATCAGTTTGTTTGTCTGGAGGTCATACATGTTGAAGTATAAAAGCAAGTGTAGTAATGCTTTTAATTACTAATCGCGCAAAATGTTTACACCGTATCCTATACAAATTCTCCGTATTGCTCTTTGACTAAACTACGGGCCTTATGATATGGGAGAGGGTGACATATACCATGATATTTTCTAAAACGTGCTGTTCGATAAAACAGAGGATTAGTATCGCATTTCCTTATCAATACTATCATTTTCATCCCATGATGGGGAAGAATGCTTATGCTGTCGAAAATTGGATACCTCCTGGTATGCATCAATATGAATCGAGCTCGGCACCTTTCGCATAGTTTAATTCATTTTGACAATCCATGTGAACGAATTAGGATCGTTTGCACAACTACTTACTTACTTACTTGAGTAGATTTAAAGTCAGTCAATTCTACTTCTACTTCAAGTAGTTTTAGGTTGCTCATGGAAGAAGTACTTCTACTCGTACTTGAGTAGATTTTTTTCGTCGCTACTACTACTTCTACTTGAGTAGCTTTCTTGACTACTTTGACCACCTCTGCTGGTGACACAGCGTGACACACGCAGTCTTGCTCCAGTTAGGATATTGCGGTACGTTGAGCATAACACCAGGTCAACATTTGACCGTTTATGATTCACAATGAGCAGACGATGGGCCGTCTGCAATGGTAGGCCTACAAGATGTAAAATGTCAAATCATAAGTTCACCGACAGTGTAAAGATCTACGATACAAATGAAATGCAATTTTTGAGTTTGTAGACAAAATTGACATTTTTTTTCTAACGCTACAATGTTGACTTATTTTGACATGTCAGAAAATCGTCCTAGTGATGGATTTCCCATTTTGTTCTCATGCAGCTGTTTTCGATGGTCAGCGTAGCTCACACTACTCCAGCACCAGCGATCATCGTGCAAGTGGCTATGATTTTGATTCTCATACTTCCGGGAGATTTCGACACACTCATCAGCATCATGAGTTTTGTAGCTTGGATCTTTTACGGATTATGTGCGGCTGCTGTACTTATTCTTCGCAGAAAGTATCCTAACATACCAAGGCCATACAGAGTAAGTAATATATATAATGCGAACGGTACTGTTTTCAGTCTTGTCAGCGAAATCATTGTCGCTGTCTGTATGTTTATATAACAAGGATAATTTTCTCTAGCCATAGCCTACAAGTTGACATAGTTTTCACGATTTAGAACACGCGTCTACGAACTCATTCATAATTCTCCACTGCTATTTATCCACCAGTGGCCATATTGAACCCACAAGAGTAGGCCTAATACATTTCGCACTGTTGGAAGGTGGTATTTATTGATTAGCGAGGAGGAGCTCGTATTAACCTGCAAATAACATTCGTACATTTAGTATTCTAGTTGGTTAATCATTATCATAATTTTACGAAAACAAAATTGAAGACAAAATACCACTGTCGACATTGATACCCACCCCATATGTTCTCCCGGAAATATTCACCATTTCTTGTTTCCAAAAAGTTATTGCTGCTCTAAATTGGCTTGAAGGTACGGTGACTCCATCCCAACACTAATATCACCAGGAACTCTATCAGATCAGGTTCATGCTGGGGTCTGATCAAGATGCTGTATCCGTAATACCTAGAATAAGACTCCTAATCGTAGCACTAACGCACTACATTTCTTCTATTCAGGTGCCAATCGCAATTCCTGTGCTGGTTGTCCTTTTCGCCATTTTCCTGGTGCTGGTGCCTCTCGTTACGGACCCGCAACTCGCATACGTCTACGGGATCGCGCTCATGGTTTTATCGCCGGCCGTGTACTACCCCATGGTTCACCGAAAATTCAGAATACCAGGAATGGATGCCTTCACAGCATTCATGCAGCAAGGATTGGAGGTATCGCCTACGGACTGGGAAGACGACGTGATCAGAGAAGAGCATGAAGATTGATATTTCCGTGTAATATTTTGACGATGTGGCGTTGTCGCCGTGAGGCTGACATTTTTTAAGCCTTTACTTTTGTGCGGGTGGGCCAATAAGGTTCCACATCAAGTAGTCTGTTTAAAGTAGAGATTCTAATTGGATGCTACGGAAGTGCGGGTAACTGAGATTCGAAAAATGTAACATATGTGATTCAACCGAAAGCATCAAAGTTTATACCTTTTCCAGGCTCATTGGTAACAACGGTCAAGTTGCTATTTCGCCTGTTGTTAACATATTTAGAAAGAGTCAATATGAATTGACATAATTTCAATAATCGGTTTCTAAAAGTATCAACGAGTTTCAGTAAGACCGTCACAATTCAGTCCATTAGCCGGTACTTCTTTTAAGTTAGTATTTTGGTTAGCCGTGTAAAAATTTGTCATTATAGTTACTTTATAACACATGGTTGGATTTTAAGTAATAATCACTTCGTCTGAAAATATGAGAAAAATATATATCAATCATATTGTACATCATGTCGTAATTCTTCGTCCGCATTTATCAGCAGCAAAAGCTACGCACTCCCAATTCGTAATCCACCGCACATTATATTGGAAAATATGCCGATTAATTTATTGAAATGCGAAGCAGTATTATAGTTCATATTTGCGCGCTGATATATTGTCGGGACTTAGCGTTCGAAAAGTCGGATTTCATTATTCTGGGGTATAACATTGTATAGGATATGTTGAGCATTTCACCAATCCCTTATAATGCGTAGATTCCACAGGATTCATAGCCAGTAGGCTAGGTGAATGCTGTAGTGATTTACAAACATAAGGGTGGGTTGTACACAGAGGTGGTCAGTAGCGAAATACTTCTACTTTTTCGAAGTACTCAAGTAGTTTTCCTCTACTTCTGGTACTTACTCGAGTAGATTTTTTTTTCGCTACTTTTACTTCTACTTCGTAATATTTTGTGATCGACCAACTAACTTTTCGCTATTTTCAGTTTGTCAAGTAGAAGTAGTTTAATCCCCCAATAAGAAAGATAGCCTAAGGAATTTCGGGACTGTTTTCACATAGTACCAACATTTAATTTTCATTAAAGTCATGTTCTACCCAGAATTTTCGTTGCGCCTCCCGCACAGTAGATATTGAGTGACAATGTGTTCTAACGAAAGCATCGCTGAATATAATTTAGATACCGGGTTGCGTGGTTCCGTACACTCCGCATTGTCGCCTATACCAAATATTTCATCTAAGTAAGTATGGCATACCCCACAACGTTTGGAACTATCGTTTCGCAATCTAGGAATAACCTATTACACCTAGCAGCCCATGACGTGTCCTAATCTGGAAAAGTGGACTTAGACTTTTTTTTAACGTTAGACCTGTTTTACCATACCACCGTTGAAACTTTCTTGACAAAAGACATGAAATATATTTTCCGCTTTTTAGTAGTAGTATTTGTATTTTTCATTCAATTACGAGCATTATACGTTGGTTCTAATTATAGTTTCAGTTCTATTGTCTAGAAAACATACATTTTGAAGTATAAAAGCAAGCGTATTAATGCCTTATATTTTCCGATAATAAAGCTATATACACTATATGACATCTTTACGATCTGCCATATTTTAATTAACGTATACTTATCGTGCAAAGTGTTAAAGCCGTATCCGACACAACTTCTCGGTATTGCTCTTCGACTGAACTAGGGGCCTTATAATTTTGGGGAGGGTGCCATGCCATGATATTCTCTAAAACGGGGTGTTCGAGTAAACAGAGGATTAGCATCGCATTTCCATGTCAACGCTATCATTTTCATCCCATGATGGGGACGAATGGTCATGCTGTCAAAAATCGACACCTCCTAAATGCATCAATATGAATCAAGCTCTCTACACCTTCCGCATAGCTCCATTTGCAGCTTTTCACAGTCCATACGAACGAATTACGAACTACTTACTT
Organism: Botryllus schlosseri; assembly: GCA_000444245.1. Lineage (NCBI taxonomy): Eukaryota > Metazoa > Chordata > Ascidiacea > Stolidobranchia > Styelidae > Botryllus > Botryllus schlosseri. The sequence goes on from ATSW01000029.1 coordinate 14,007, forward strand.
GCTTGGGTAGTTTTAAAGTCAGTCAATTCTACTTCTACTTCAAGTAGTTTTAGGTTGCTTATTGAAGAATTACTTCTACTCGTACTTGAGTAGATTCTTTTGTCGGTACTTCTACTTCTACTTGAGTAGCTTTCTTGACGACTTAGACCACCTGTGGTTGTACATGTACTGTACATATGCTGATCAATCCGTGATCATCGACTAAACGTCAGTAATCGACCTGCTTCCGTTGCACTGATGACGATTGGATACTAATCGGAGAATTTTAATCGGCCAAATTTTAACCGCTGAGCGAGGTGTTTAAGAAGGTTCATCGGCACTCCTATGCCCCGACATGTCTCGAAGATCAGTCCGAACATACCCAAGAGACATGGTGTCCGAGTGGCGAGACAGTCCGAATATACCCCAGACATTATGTCCGAGATTGTATGAACATACACCCGACATGATGTCCGAGTGGCGAGACCGTCTAAACATACAATATACACGATGTCCGAATGGTAGCATAGTCCTAGTACACCTCAGACACTATGTCCGAGTAGCAGCATAGTCCGAACACAGCCCAAACAATATGTCCAAGTGGTAACGCAGTCCGTACATACCCCAGACCCGATATCCTAGTGGAGACAAAGTACGAACGCACCCCAGGCGTTATGCCAACGTATAGTCGTTTGCGTTATTTTGCGTCAGTGATCCGCGATAAGATAACTGACTGATGAATCCGCATCTGTGCAATAAGCCACCAGGTGGCCATGC
>ATSW01000032.1:0-15296 GCA_000444245.1 Botryllus schlosseri
CGATGCAACGATGCTGATGGGAGCATTTATTAAGGCTTGTGGAGGAGATATAGCCATGTTCTCCCTGTCAAGATCTTCAACGAAGAGAGCCAGGGAAACAAATCGCCTGGAAATATCTCAGGACATTTTGGAAAAATTTGCCGAAAATAGACCACAGCATGTTGCCATTCATTGGGATGGAAAGCTCACAGAGGATAGATTAGGAAATCGATATGAAGCTTTGTCAATTGTTCTATCTTGTCAACCTCAATACTCGGAAGGAAAACTACTTGNAATTCAGAAGATACAAAATGCGGCAGGTCAGACACAAGCTGAAACTACTTNCGACATAATTAAAAAGTGGGATATACAAGATGCTGTAACAGCTTTGGTTTTTGACACCACAGCAAGCAACAGCGGCTGGAAGAAGGGTGCAGCGAAGATCCTTGAGGACCTTCTAGGAAAGAANNTTTTTTACCATGCGTGTCGGCACCATGTGTATGAGCTAGTAGTCAAAGACGTCTGGAAATGTTTATTTGGAAAAGCAACAACCGGACCAGAGAACACATGGTTTGCCCACCTTAAGAAGAGCTGGAGNAGTCTTGACAGAAAACAGCAATTCAAGACTCTGACTATTCCTATATGCTTTAAAGAACGAGCAGCAATGACAGTTGAGAACTTCAAGCTACTACTCGCCAGAAAAGATTTCTTCACACGGGATGACTACAAACAATGTGTGACTAATGCTCTTGCTCTCCTCGGTGCAGATGGAGATATACATCATCACAAACCTGGTGCAACACACCATGCAAGGTGGATGGGCACAATTCTNTATGCTCAGAAGATGTTCATGTGGGCTGATCAGTTACATTACAAATCTGAAGAAGTGGAACTGCTGCATCGCTTCAATNTATTTTTAGTTCTCTTNNATATCCCNGCCTGGGTTGCTTCNAGCATCNGTCGTGATGCAGCCGGTAATGACTTGAGATTCATCCAGGACATGTTGAGTTACAAGGAACATGATGAACAAGTTTCCAAAGCTGCTTCACAAAAGCTTTTAAAGCATGACTGGTATATCGTGGAGGAAACCGCTGTATATGCCTTGTTTTCGCCGAGTGAAAGCAATGAAACCCGAGAAAATATGGCAAAGACGCTCCTNCAGGTAGAGCGAACTTCAAGTTTCAGGAGAGGCCCGCCCTCGTTGAATGCAACTGTACGCATCAACAAGGACACTACTTTGTCTGATTTTATTGGGCCACAGTCGTGGTACATATTTGATGTTTTTGAATGCTCTGGGGCGTGGCTAGCTCAACCGGTTGATGTTTGGCACTTATCAGATTCCTACACNAGAATGAGCTCCTACATCAGTTCTGTCAAAGTCGTTAATGATGCCGCAGANCGAGGTGTAAAGCTAAGCACAGACTNTGCTGCAATCTTGACTGACAATGANCAACAAAGAGACAGTNTGCTTCAAGCTGTGGANCAGCATAGGAANANAGTTGGAGACAGCAGGAAGTCAANTCTAATCAAAAGCCTGTAATCTGCAACTTGTGCCTGACAATGCAACACTGATCTGCAACGTACTTTTTTAATGTCTTTTGTAAATAGTGCTTTTCGCCTTCATTCAATTGTGAATAAAAAGTGTAATATGCGTTCGTTTATGGGTGAGACGTCGACTAGTCATAACAAGTACTACTGAGATGTTGACTCCTGGTGGTAAATTTTTGAGTTTCACTCACTGTCAGTAACTTTTGGGAAGGTTGAAGGTAGCAATATGCATGCATCTAGTTTATTCGTATCTCAACTAGCGAGAGCACCTGTGCAATACATAGCACTTTCTGCAGGTAGATATTAACTTAGGNGGTTGCGATGTTGTACTATGGACTCTTGNTGACAACATTAACAAAGGCAATATATCATGTCTGTAATGCCACCAACAGAAACGACTGCACAACAGCACGCAAAAATCGTTACCAGCAGTGTTCACAAAGTCGGTCTTTCAGCCAATCATTAGCTTATTATTACCGGCTTCAACCAATCAGGATTAATGGCTTCTCTTTGCCCGCCCACTTCATCGATTCCCCGCCCACTCGCCAACAACGACTTTCAAACGCATTTAGACAAATGTTAGCGGCTCTCCTGCGAGCTTCTTTCAAGCCCATTATTGTTTTTTAACAATAATCTACAGAATAAGCGATGGACACGCAGAATTCCCAACATTTTCCAAATTTTGAACAACCCTAATATATACGTATATAACCGGTCTATTTGGTATGGAGAGACAGATCAGTTTTAGGTGTTTATACCCAAAAAAGACCTTTTTTTAGTAAATTAATCAGCGATCAGAGTCAAGTGAATAAATTTATTGTTTATATGTCCTCTTTTTTGGATCCGTAAATATGGGGGGCGCAAATTTGTTTCGAGATTGATAGGGGGGCGATAAGTCGAAAAAGGTTGGGAACCACTGCACCACATGATTGGAGATTTTAGATTGGTTAAGTTCTCTCATACATCAATCCACAATTCTTACTCCCATTATCATAGCTGTTCTTTGGTCGGTCATATTTCGAAAATATTATGAAGCCTTCATTTTAAGTCATTGTGCCTTCTACCTCTGAAAACCCTTGGCAACCTTAATTGCAGTCAGTCAATCCTGTTATTGAAAAAACATCTCTTTATCGACATGACTGACATCAACTGATACAGATGCCAGCAAACTTCCACTTGAAAGGGTGAATGCATTGGATTGGATACAAAAATACTGCCACAGGAAGTAATAGATATGCTTGAAATGTGCACCAACCGTTTTTTAAATTCAAATTCACCTTGCATCTCGTTTCTCAATACTGACTGCTGCCATCAATATGAATTCAAACGCTCCTACCTTCCAACAGCTGTTCCATTAATATGATCATTGAATTTACCTGCTCAATTAAACTTTCAACTGCTGGTAACGCCGAAGTCGAACTTATAAATAAATCCATTACCGATGTGGTTTAGCGAAATTTAAATTCTTATTGTTGTGGAATATGCCTAATACCTGCAGGCTGTAAAAGCCCGATTGGAGAGCAACGAAACCTATCATGAACAATTCTTCTAGTATGACCAATAATTATCCGAATTCATGGTCTTCCTTTTGAATCTATATAAATCCTTTCCTACAAGTACAAAAGTCTGGGATTAATGTCAACAATCATATAACTACTATACGTTTTGCGATCCACATCTGATTCTTATAATTTTGAAACTATATTTTAATTGATTTATGATTTCACTGGCATTTCTACATGTGTTTTGTTACGAATTTGACAGCCCCAGGCTAAATCCTGTACAGCATCATTGTGAATAACATGTAATTGACACATCATTTTCCATAATTGACTAGAGTTTGCTTATACAGATTTTGTATCAGTAAATACCTAAAGCTATGAATCCATAATTCCATTAAGTGAACAAATGATCCGTATTGGACTCAAATGAACCAAAATTTAGTGAATCGCTCGATTTAATTCACTAAGTGTCCAAGTATGCGTAAACTTGCGCAGGAATCAGTAACATACAGATTATATTACAAAACCTGTGACACCAAACATTCTACCGGCACAACATTACAATTTATCCAGAAATTCAATAATTCGATTCGATAATCATATGTGGTCAACAGATTTTGACTGAATTCCTTTACTAATGTGATCTGATCTACTTGCTGATGATATTTTGCAGCATTGTAATACTGACTATATATTCATTTTATCCAGAGATGGATAACTACTGCAATCGAAACATCAAAAATTAGCAATCGTCATCTGTTAATTTAATGTTTTCCTAAAAAAATATTCGGTTTCATTTCAATATGAATATACTATTCAATTGTATATAGAAATTCTGTACCTCCAAGAAGCTTTTCCTAAAATACTGTAAATTCTAAGATATAATAAACTTACTGAATTAATTCTTTCTGTCATCTTGTTCATCAGACCGGCTTGTATCACTGACATTTTATATGAAAGTGTTATCTCTTTTGTCATACTTAACCCATAAGTTAATCCGCGAATTGATGAGTAGATTTACAGACGCAAATTATTTATATATGCCAACCAGATTGTAAAAACTGACCAATTTTCAGTTTCTGTCCATTTTCGAAAGCTGGCTTCAGGCATAGAATTCAGTGCATGATGGAAATTTGTCCTTAGATATTACGTTTTCTGTTTCAGGCTTGGGGAAGCTTTCAGATTCTTTGCATATTTCTGACCTTATTCACAGCGAAGACAATGTGATTAACGAATGGATCCTGCAAGAGAAGGATATTGGAAACGACCAGCAAGATGCTGTATGTGTATATCATTGTTGTGCGCAAATGTGTAAAAGACAGTCTTTGTAGAAATACATTCCTTATTTCGATCTTACATCATCACCAAGGCTATGTAATGATTTTAATCTCAACATATGGTAATCGGATGGTAGCCAGGTTACTGATGTCGTCTAGGGGGGAATGAGTTGCATGCCGCTGACCTATAGTGTCTATTCCTACTTAGTAATTAAGAGTTTTGTGCTATTCTACATACAGCACTTGATATGAATTATTCACTGATACTTTGGAGACATACATCATTCTGAATAGTTTTCCAAGAAATCAGCTGTGACCTGACACTCTTAATCCACATGGAAGACACTAAAAATATGTTTATTGCGGTTACGGGCAATTATTCACTTGCGAACGTGACCTTACCCTTGTATAATTGCTCTTGATTTTCACAGGCGTTTTTGTCATCTACATCATGACATTTGTATGCTTTAATACTAATGTGAGCCTCAGGGTAGTAAATTTTTCAATTTACTTTTCCGATCCCTTCCACATTATTTCAATTTCCCTCGTTTCGAGTGGGCCAACATTTCGGCATTTGTATAAGTCATGACTCACTAACTGAAATAATCCCTTTGTAAAATTCAATTTCTCATGCAAAATCAGTATACCAAGAAGATGGCTTGTTGTATCACAACTGCAGACTTTCTAATCAGCTGGAATGACACATATTAGTACAAATCACCTGCAGCCCGCTCTATAAACTTTGAGAAGGTAGCTTTGAAGATTTTTGTGAATGCAATTTATGATTAAGTGAAAGTCATGTGACTTGAAATTGATCTTGCCAAATCCTGAGTTGAAAATTTGATCGTTGGCCTCATTGTTGTGAAAAGGTAATTAAATCGTCATTAGCCATCAGCACTTGTAAGTTTCATAAGCACTTACGTCTCGGAATTGTCTAAAAGATTGCTCGAGGACTTCTGTTGTGAATCATTCGCAATAACTGTTTGAGCCTCGTGCGTGTGGTTCCCTATTCAAAAATCTGTGTGATCTCGACTTCTGTGTTGTTACTATTTCTAATTTCGAATCACTATCAAATCCCTACCATGTCATAAGTACTAATGAGACATAGTTGCAGGTATAAGCTGTTTTGTAAGCTGGTTTCACATGTATGATGTCATTTGACACATCCATTACATTTCTGTTAAATTACCGTCCGTACATATGTAACTCTAGACTTTCATACTTCAATACTCCAAGGATATGTAAGCTTGATGTTTGAAGATATTTTTGGTCTTGAAACGAAATTTCTAAATATAAATATTATAAGCATACATGATAGATTATTTCAATCAAAGTGAATTTTACTTATTTTTGGCCTCTTACCAATATACAGGAAAGGCCATAATTAATTTTAATTGGATGCATACACAATACCTGACCCACTGGAAATAGAAGGATTGCCAATTTCAATTATTCAAATCTAAATAGAAACCTGGTCAGATATATTATATTCATCATCCGATAATTGCGTTGCTATGTTCAACGGTAATTGATGACCTTTGGCTAACAGGGCATATTTTCTTCTCTAGGTGGAGATATATGTTTAATAACTTAATGCAAGAGTCACCAAGTCACACCGTGTGGCCTTTCTTATGGCTGTGTCAAGATTTCAGTAAAAATGCATGCTGACTAACTGGCAATCATATCGGCGTATGAGTGATTATTGTACATAACAGTTATTGATGTACATTGTACATGTACTACTTGATACTACTCAATCCAATATTCTGTTCCAAGTTGAGACATTACATTGTGATTCAGAATCCCTCTGAAGACAGCCAGCCTTTGGCAAGAAGTGCCTCTCTCGAGAATATGTTGGAAAAACAGCAAGACGATCTGGGTCATGACAACTCGCCTAAAAAGTAATGCAAGTTGAAATGCTATGTTTCCAAGATAATCTTTTTCATTGGAAATAGTTATTATAATCTGATTTGTTAGTATTGTGTGAAACTGTCAAGTATGAACATGAAATTTCCGAAAATCCCTTTTTGCAATATCTTAGATACTCCACGGACTACTACAGTTCATCTTCAGTAAGGACTTGAATAAGAATGTCATTATTTGGTCAATTTTGATCTGTTGCTACACTAATGCTATTACTACTAATAAACTTTCTTTGAACATGAGAAAAAATGCTTTAAACAAAGCTTGAGAAGCATGCTAATCCCATGATTTGAATTATTAATATGCTATGATCAGTTCAATTTTATTTCTGACTAACACATAGCTGGGTCGGTGGAAGCCAACCCTAGCTCGGCACAAGGAATTTTGGATTATTATAACCTATTTTATGTATTTCCAATTTCTGTACCTCGAAGAAAATCTTCTTGCATCCGAAACGCCTCTGATACACAATCCTTAACATTTTTCAGGCAAGCAAAGGAGGTGTGGGCCGAGGAAATCGATATCAGCAAACCAATGACTGAATTTCACAAAATCGTACCGAACATGGCACACAAGGTAACATATCATTGTTCAACATAACATGCACACCTGCTAATGAAGAACTGTTTTTATCATTGTCGTTTAGTATCCTTTTGAACTGGATACGTTCCAGAAGCAAGCCGTCATATGCCTGGAGAATCATCAAAGTGTGTTTGTCGCTGCTCATACTTCTGCAGGTGTGCGAAATAGACCTATTGATTTGACATGGAGTGGAAAAACAAATCGGCCAGCAGAATTGAACACCTCGAAAATTTTCAGCTTTTTCAAATTATAATTAGAATTATTGTAATGTGACGTCACCAGCATGGAAGAGAGAGCGTTCAATTTACTATTTTTAGGTGGTACACACTTCCATTTGTGTGCCTTGGAGTCGACTTTTATCAAAATACACCAACCCAAACTCTGTCAACAAAGGAGTTCGTGTACCACCTAAAAAATAGTACATTGAACGCTCTCTGTTTCATGCTGGTGACGTCATATTTTGTGATGCGATTGTTGATATACAATGTTCCTTCCAATTCTCTACTAGTTGCTGACGATTACCCCTGACGAGTGTCAGCCGATAATATTCGGGATTATTTCTATATGAATATACTATTCACTTGAAAATATGTAACGTAAGCTGAAAACATTTTCAGGTAAAACCGTTGTGGCGGAATACGCGATTGCGCTCTCGAAGAAGCACATGACCCGAGTCATTTACACCTCCCCTATCAAAGCGTTATCCAATCAAAAGTATAGGGATTTCAAAACTACGTTTCAAGACGTCGGGCTGCTCACGGGAGATGTACAACTACATCCGGAAGCGTCTTGTCTCATTATGACGACCGAGATTTTAAGGTATTGTTTTTCCATTGCTATAATATTCGTTTATGCTTTTGCGAATTCAATGATATTGTCAATAGTATATTAGTCAGGACTTATCAATAGCAAAAACTTTTCTCTGAATCCAACTAGATTGCATCTGCTTATACGACTTATATCAGGTTGCTTACACCTCAAACTTGCTACAACCATTCAGGATTTGCCATTAACCAACTAGCTCTGACACTTGACGGTACATAATTCAGATCGATGCTTTATAACGGATCGGAAGTGATCAGAGACTTGGAATGGGTGATTTTCGATGAAGTGCATTACATCAATGATTCAGAGGTGAGTGAATGAATGGTTATCAAAAATTTCAAATCTAAAGCCTGACTATATTGATATTGTATAATATGCAGAGGTGTTTAACTGGTAAACCGTCTGGCTTCTTGATCGGTAGGTCGTGGGTTCAATCCCCGGCCGGGTCAGACCAAAGATCTGATTAGAAACACTAGTATCCAAGAGTTCCCCACTTGGCATTCAGCATTACCGGGATTGGGATGGAGGAGTGGTGCAAGGCTTGAAAAGCCTTAAAAGGGTATATCTCAGGGGCGGGCAGACCTGCTCGTTCCGTGAGCCGCATATCAAAAATCTTAGCTTTAAAGGAGCCACAACACAAAAATTCGAATTTATCAAGTCACAATGAAATGTAGGCTATCAATTGAAGTTTATTATGTTGTTGGGATACGGTACGTCTCCACCTGAACTGCAAGGTGTTTGGAATCAGACTGATATAACGCCAAAGCAGTGGGAAGCAGTTCCTTCAAGTTCCGATGAGAATTTAAGGAAGATTACTCCGTAACTCTGTCTTCGTTGGGAAACTCGCGGCAAAGTTTTGGTGTTTGTTTTCGTAATGACGTTGCGAGTTACTGTTCTATTTTCCAGTTCATACTTTCTTTTCTTGCAATTATCGCTCGATAAAATTTTCTTGGCCAAACTCTTCAGATCTTGCTAGCCTTACAATAGAAATGGAAGAGACGTATTGACCATTGCTTGCCCGGAAATGATTGTGACCCGCGCTTGCATGATTAATCATTGATGATCCCTTGATCAAGCACCATTATTGCTGGTGAAATGTTTACGTGAACTCGATTCGAGAGTTCAATTGCAAAGTTCTGACCCTGTTGTGTCGCCAGCTCTTATATTTTACAAGTCTTCCATATACCATAAGCAAAGAAACAACACTAAAACAATACTCATATTGTTAATATGCGATAGAATGCATCAATTTATAACCAGGTTAAACTACTGTAGGTGAACTACATGTGCATGTGCAATCATTAGAGAGCCGCAATCAAAGGCTGAAAGAGCCGCATGCAGCTCACGAGCCGCAGTTTGCCCACCCCTGCTATATCTGCACCTCCCTTATCCAGCGGCATATGCACATCATGCACTCATGGTATGCATATTGCATATACAGACTGCACAGACAGATAGTGTGTAAGTGTATGTATATCATGAGTCGGTGTATATGCCTCGGAAAAATCAAGGATGAAATATAAACGTCTTATTCCTAACAAAAAGTAATTGACGACACTGCAAATATGTGCAAGTTTTGTAAATTTATCCAGTTGCCGCACTGTAGGGGTTATTTCACACACTCATATTACGACAATTGCAACAACAGAGTGGTGAACGCCTCAAAAAATTCAAGTCTAAAAAGTGACTAGTATTGCCTCAAACACTATCAAATAGAATGGAAAGTAGTTACAAAGCAACTGCGTGAGTATCACATGTAGTCAAGGCCTCCATTACTACTCTTGAAAAAGATGAAAAATTTTTTTACTGACCTCGTCACATGATCTGTGCACTCATTTTGCCAATGTTGACTGAACATTGTAAATTACTTCCTTCAGTCCAGACTAGAATTTAATTAAATTCTGAAATTTTTGCGATATCAGGAATTCTAATTCTAATCTCATATGGAAAATAAACTGTGTACTGTGCAGCTATAGTTCTGGTTCTAATCTAATTTAGGAAAACTTGAAATTGTCTAGTTGTACAGCTCTGCATCAGTCATGTAGAATCGATTTTATGGTCTTGGTTTTTAGAGAGGTGTGGTATGGGAGGAGGTCTTGATCATGCTGCCGGAACATTGCAACGTTATCCTGCTGAGCGCGACCGTGCCGAACACGGTTGAATTCGCCAACTGGGTCGGAAGAACGAAGAAAAAAAAGATTTTTGTCATTAGCACTTTGAAAAGGCCGGTGCCATTGGAGCATTTTCTGTACACGGGTATGTCGGTAACTATGTACGTTTGTATGTACGTACTTGCCTACTTGCTGCAATAGCCTTTTGCCAAGTGCTACCAACTCATTCTGTTACCACGACATTCACTCCTCCGTTCAAGGGTCAGATGACCCACGTTTTTCTATAGTGCACAAGCCCAGTGACCATAGGCGCCGAGTTACGGGGTGGCGGGGTGGCACAGCCACCCTATGACAAATTTATAGGGTGGCGGCCACCCCATACAATAAGATTAAACACCCGCCGTCGGCGATTTTAAATCATTAGCGCTGTCAACGGATCGAATTTAAAAACTATTAGACGTGTATTTCTATTGATAAGGTCGCAGCATGCGCCCATATTGCTCTTGCTGCAATAGCACGTGGATAACACCATTTTACGACCAGATTCGACAGGCTTATCGGGGCCTACGTCGGCCGTAGGCGCCGGGCTGATATTAACCAGCGCGTTGTCGGTATTAAAACCCTAGGTGCGTAGCCATGGAATTTCTCATTTGTAACTAGAAATCCCGTCCTTTTGAAATGCCAATTCACTAATTCGTATTATCGATGCTGCGGACTGCAAATTAGGGTGAATCATTTGTATTTGAAATGGGTCATCGATATCTCATGTGTACTATCGTTGGTGGTTTGTTTTAGCGCGTCCGCATGCAGGCCTGCTACCGTCCGCAGAAACACTTTCGCCAAACAGTAACAATCTCAGACTGTAATATTGTTTATGTATCTTTTAGAATAAAACTTTGCCCCCGTCTAAACAAATTGTGCTCGTTGCCATTGCCGAATCTGGGTATTTAGGTATGACTAGCGCACCCTGTAATTGTAATTATTGCGGGTTTGCGGCATGTCTGCAATTTCGTTATCAGCGCAACCTTGCCGGCCGATTGTACAGTCTGATAAAATGGATCACTACTATGCACTTCGCACAGCTTACCGATGCTGATTTCAGCAAACCAACGATTCTTTATTAAATGTACAAATTCGACCTCATCGTTAGAAACGTAGATTTCAGCGCTCTGAGAAACACCATCTCCTATCGCGATTTGACGACGAAATATACGTTCACCTTCTTCTAATTAAAGCGCAATATTTGCATCGATGAGGGCCGCAAGCAGCGTTTGAAATATTTTGTGAACCATTTTTGTAATAAATATTCTCGGAGCGCAAAGTTGAACAGTGTATTATTATGTGTGCCTGCTAGTTGGAATTTATTCCAGTGCCCATAACATTAATCCAATTATGCTTTGCGAATGTAAATCGGGAAATGACAGCAATGCAGTCAAAATCGATGTTTTATTCAACAACCAATTGTCGCGATGCGAGCTTCTCAATACTAAGTAAAATCCCATTGTGCTGGCCGCGCGCGTTCGTAATCATCGTTCTTGTCTGTCTTTCGTGTTCCAGAATTGTCGCGCCGTGTTATGCTCGTGCTCATTGCTCAGTCCAGCGATGAATGCCGACCGCTCGGCTATCAATGACCTAATTTCGCTATCATCTCAGCGGGGGATCGCGTGGTGTTATGCGTGCACAGACGAATCTCGCTAATTGGTCGCGGCCGCGCGTAACACTGATAATACTAGTTGAATTGCAACTGAATATTAGCATCAGAATGGTCATTTCCAAAGGACGGGGTTTTGCGTTTCAAAAGGAGGGGGTTTCGACTCCCCCCTGGCTACGCGCCTGCCGCCACCCCATTCAAAACTAAAAGTCGGCGCCTATGCCAGTGACCACCACCAAAACATAGACCAGTGCTAATCAAATGAAGTACTTTTTCAGTGCTGAATCCGGACTTTTTTTATTTTCAAACTAAACTAACTCCATCATTCTCACTATGTTTGGGTCTACTTATAGCTGTGAGTGAGCGTTTTCAAACTTAATACCGGAAAAGATTTCGCATCTTTGTGACAAGTGAAAACCCTCACCACTGCCTACGACTCGCTTTCACCACTTCAAGACCAAGATTTGACAACTAGCACGAATTTTAAAAAGTCTTCCACTAGCTGGGACTAGCAGGAAAAAAATACATTTCGCTTGTTGCTTTTGCTGATACTGCTCTACCGTATTTTGTATGTAGTTACACCACATTACATTGGTGTGACTTTAAGTTATTTCATGAGAGTTTTATTGGACCCAAGCAAATTTGTAACTGGGCGTTTGCAAAAATGGTTGAGTTGCCCTGACATAGACCAATGTTTAAAAATGTAGCGCAGCACAATAACACGGCTATTGCAAACAAAAGACGAATAGTAAAGCTAGCAGTAACAGTATAGCACCCAAGAAAGTGTTGTTCTGCGGACCCCAGTTTGGTAATCGATGGTTTGGGAGTTAACTTCAGGCGATCCCGGTAGGGGTTGGTTGCAAATCAGTCATGTACCTATCTGGTTTGTTGACTGTCAACTAACAACTGTTTTTTCAAGTAGTCCTACTTCTAGTTTTAGTTATGCATTTTGAACAAGTTTGTACAAGTATTTTAAATCCATACTGGTAACCTTGTAAGTGATTTCTCCGCTGCTGCTAAGATAACACACACAAAATCGTATTCCTATTCGGCTTCAGGCAACAGCAATAAGACCAGCAATGAAATATTCCTGCTGCTGGATCACAACAGAAAGTTTCATGTGACCGCGCATAACAAGGCGGTCGACGCTAAAAAAGAAAGGATGAGCAAGCACCAAAAATCGTTTGGCGCTAAAAGTGGGAAAGCTTCAACCCCTGGATCGGTGAGAATGTATATTGAAAAGTTATGTGTTTTTGAGAACGGTGGTTTCATCATCGATTGAGTTCTATGACATTCTCGGCTTAACTAGGGATATGATAGGCTTCTAGTTAAGAACTGTAAAACTTAATATAGCAATAATCGTCATGATGCTGAATGCTATTTGCAAAACGAGCTTATGCGACACTCACGGTGGAGTGAAAAAGGAAAAATGAATTTAAAAAAGTGCCATTGATATTTGGTTCCAAATCTGAAATGAATTACTTCTATCGTGATTTCAGGTTCTTGCACCCTCTAGTGGCCGTGCAATTTCACCGAACGAGCCGAAATTAGCTAATTTTGCCATATCTAGATAACCGTTATTCTAAAAAGCCAGTGCCCGCTAAATTTTTCTTCTGACCAACTGCAACATCTTGTGATCAGGATAAAGGCGTCTGGCTCTCTATCGTCGAACGTTTGAGGAAAAAAGAACAACTTCCCGTAGTCGCTTTCACGTTTTCGAGAAGACGTTGTGACGAAAACGCGTCCATGTTGACGTCGCTCGATTTAACGTCATCGTCGGAAAAAAGCGAAATTCACACGTTTTTCACAAAGTGCATTCACAAGCTGAAGGGCACAGATCGGAAATTGCCGCAGGTTGGATATGCGCTCTATTGATACGTCTATTACAGAACATTTACTGTTAAAGTTACCACAGGTTCGTAATAAAGACACTTGTTGATATTTGCTGAAACAGAAGTACATACATTTGCTGTTTATGTTCGAGGAATTTTGTAAGCAGCAGCACAATTATTCCAAATGAGATCAACCAAAAATGAATTTGGTCTGTATCGTATTTTGGATTATGCAGATATTTGGCACAATACGTTCTGAAGTATATATGATTAAATCTTAATTTGAATCACAGAAATAGTTTTAGAGAAATCGCATGATAAAAAAACAAGCTTTTTCTGGTCATTCAATTATGAAATTGATGTGCTTTTTAAGGCAGATTTGAAAAAGCCTCTATTGTATAGTGAGCTATTTTTACATGAGAAAGTTGTAATTTTTTTTATGCTCTGTACATAAATTGATCTATGAGTATGTTCTGTGATTGAGATTGCGTTTTCTTCACCAATATTTCACCAGATTTAAAATGGTCCGTGTATGAGCTATTTTGGCAGTAAAAAGTTGTTATTTTTATTATGCTGTGGTAGACTATCCATGGCTATCCATTGTGTTTTCAGTACGATGTACCGTCACTAGAATTCGAATATGTCTGTCTGAACAAATCGTATGTAAACCTCTTCCGTTTCTGCATTGTACCAATATCAGGTCACGCATATGGCTGGTCTTTTGACTCGTGGACTCGGAGTTCATCACAGCGGAGTCCTTCCTATTCTGAAGGAGGTTGTCGAGATGTTATTCACGAGGGGACTGGTAAAGGTGTGCTTTTTACTTATAAGTCGCGACACAGTTCTAGTTACTGATATACAATGTTCTTCCCAATTCTGTACTAGTTACTGACGATTACCCCTAACAAGTGTCAGCCGATAATGTCCGTGCTTACTCAACAAGAATATACTATTATTTTTAGCAACTGGAAAAGATGTATTTTTGATTCACTGTTTTAGTCAGTAACAAACTACTTTTTATATAGTGTTCAAGTAGTTTTTTGCTAACTTGGATTACTTGCTCCAGTATACTACTTCCTTTTTACACTTAGCATTTGTAAAGTAGAAAGAAATTTTGGGATATATTTGCATCACTTTTACGAGTGCAATTGTCAAAACAACTGGACGAAATAGCCCTTGTCGTCAGTCTTTGCACGCTGCAATTTCAAATCTAGCTACCTCCAATCAATTGTCAAAAGTATGCCATGCTTCAACCGAATCTACTTACCAGAGTCCTTATTAAGACTTTCGTTTTCTACTTCCACTTTCAGTGGTTTAAACATGTTTTAAAATCGTTACTTGTAATTGAGTAGACATTTACAGCGTTAGATGTGCTTGAGTTGGCCTGTCAACTCTGAATATTTTGATAACCTCTGTTGATTCACGTGTTATTATTTTCAACTGAGGCGGTGGTAAAGAATTTCAATTTTTTTTTTAGTTGCTGTTCGCCACTGAGACCTTTGCAATGGGTGTTAACATGCCAGCAAGGACCGTTGTCTTTGATAGCATTCGGAAGCATGACGGCACCTGCATGAGAGAGCTGCTACCAGGTCTGTCGCTGTCTTTGGTGATATTGCAAGCTTGAAACTGATTTTCACAGAAATTTTTTCTCGAATTTTATGACAGCAAAGTTATAGCAGTTGGTATTATCATGATGTTACTTTATAAATAAGTGGAAGGGCTTCTTGAAGGTACATAACTACAATTTACACTTGAATAATATTGATATGAACCCGAATATTTTCGGCTAACACTCATCAGGGGGAATCGTAAGCATAGTAAGCGATTGTTGATATACAATGTTCTCTCCAATTCTCTATCAGTTGCTGACGATCATCCCTGACGTGTGTCAGCCGAGAATATTCCGGTTTATATCAATATGAATTGTATATTGAAGTTCTTTACCTTCAAGAAGCTCTTCAAATGCGTATCACCTAGAACAGTGGTTCCCAACGTGGGCGATATCGCCCCCCAGGGGGCGATTTGGCGATCTAGGGGGGCGAAAATGACGAAGGGGGCGATAGGGG
>ATSW01000038.1:0-12717 GCA_000444245.1 Botryllus schlosseri
GTTATAAATAGGGCAAGTTTTTGCAACTTTTGCAACTTTTTTTTACAGCTTCCGGCAGCTTCCTAAATACTCGTAAGATATGTAGAATGCTGTTACAAGCTGTTTGAAGGAATCTTATAGTGCAACTTTTTGCAACTTTTGTCCATTTTTTTCATGCAACTCTCAACAACATTTTGCAACTTTTTCGATTTTTCATGAAAGTATTTTCGGTTTTGGTGAAATACACGGCCAAATTCGACTGAAACACCGTAAATCAACACCGAAGTACGGGTATTCCGGGAGCTGAGCCGGTAAATTGACCTTTTTTTTTAGTCAACCGAGCAAAAAAATAAATGCAACTTTCCGCGGATTTAACTGCAACAAAAACTTGCCCTAGTTATAAATCTTATAAATAAATAAAACTTCTAAATATAGGACAACATTGGCTATTGACCGCTTAAAAACTAGTCCGCAAATCCCAGTTCAAGAACCTGTGTTGTAGAGGGTTGGGGTACCTGGCTACCAACACAATGGCTCACCTTGATTCTTTCCCAAATCCCGTACGACCACGGCCGCAGAATGTAACACCCGCTAACGTCGTAGTATTCAATCATTTCCGATTTCGTAATCACCTGCGAGTACCAATCGGGAAGGTCGCCGGATTTGGACGCTTCCAGACCGAGCCTACACACCGGGGCGGAAAAGATTACCATATCGTAACAGAGGCAAACGCAAACCCAAAAAAAAACTTACCTGGTCTGTTTTTTCGCACCCGCGTCGGCATCGTCTTCTTTTGGTTTGACTTCTGCTTTTTTGGGTTCTTTTTTCGATTTCGCGTCACCCCGTCCGCCACCGCTTTCCGGCTTGTAGTCTCGCCCGGATACTTTCTTGTACTCGGCTTTGAGCTCCAATAAAATCTGTCGGCGATTCGGGAGTTTTAGAGGAATGGCGTAAACCCAAAGACGGCCCGTCGCCGAACATTGCAATATTACATCGATTGTAAAGAATGTTACAATGTTGCGTTATCCTTGTTGAAAACAATGATTACTCATTGTGATATCAGTTCCGCCATTATATACTCTGCTGTGTTGGAATCTAAGTACTGAGCCATTTTCAATTCACCACCGAGTCCAAGTCAGCTAGTAGAGGGTCGAGTTCAAGTCAAAGTGTTCTGACTCGAGTCCGAGTCCATGCTATTATGTCCATTGTTCAGTTTTCAGTTCAATAAGGTTCAACCCACATTTTCCAGCTCTGCTCGATCGATAGGCCTATAGAACGAGTGGCATTCATAATATGGTAATTTTCCTCGGTCTTAACCGTTTCTGGCCCTATTTTCCAAGTATCGGGACTGATAGACGAAATACCAATAATAAGGTAACTTTACTATTCTTCAAAGTTACAATGAAATGTCTGTCTTGGCCGTCCTAGTCTCGAACCATATGACTTGGTTCGAGTCGTGCACAATGACTCGAGTACAAGTCGAGTCAATACAAAAATTAACTAGACTCGAGTCATTTAAAGCATTCGAAAAAATGAGTCAAGTCGAGTCGCCAAAATATCGCCACTCAAGTCGGACTCGAGTCATTACAACCCTGACATAATGCCACAGATTCAAAGCATATCAATTTTAATGTCTATATTACGTTATAGTACAACAAGAGGTGGTGGGTAACGAAGTACCATGTTTCTACTTTTTCGGAGTGCATAAGTAGGATTTGTCTACTTGCACAATGCACAACTTGCTAGAGGGGTCGTAATTTGTGACTACTTTTCCTTCCATAGTTTCCAATATTTAAGGAAAAACTAGGCCTAGAATACTTGCTTTTTTACCTACTTGGAAATTGCTACTTTTACTTGTTCTCATATAGAAATTTACATTACTTCTATGATGACTAATTCGACATCCTCTCACTGTAACAAAACATGTATATATTGTTGTATTGTCTCGCCTTAACTGCGGCGTCGACCTCCTCTTTGGTGGCTTTGTTCTGTTTCAGCTTACGAACGGCGTCGCCTTGAGCGGTCACCTTACTGAAGAGCTGCTGAGACTCTGGAGAATCCACGACCACTTCCTTCTCGACTTCCTGCAACAAAACAGCGCGGATACAACCGTTAATTGTGTCATAAAACAACAAAGAATAAATTCACGAGTACTTTTTTGGACTTTGGCGCCTTTTTGGCGTTCGAGCCGGCCTTCGCTGGGGCTTTGGCTGGTTTGTAGTCGACGCCAGTCTTTTTTTTGTATTCCGCTTTCAATTCGAGGAGCGTTTTCACAGCCTTATCGATGTCCTCCTGATAGAATCGAGCAAAACATGATAAACAGGATATACAATTGAATTGTATGTTCATATTTAAATGCTGGGGACGTCATATTTTGTGATACGATTGTCGATTCTTTTTCATTCTCTACTAGTTGCTGACGATTACCCCTGACGAGTGTCAGCCGAAAATATTCGGGTTCATTTCAATACGAATATACTATTGAACTATTCAATTGTAACTTCAATACCGCAGCAAACGATATAATCACATTGCCAAATTTCTTTTATTTACTCTCAAGCTTCACGGCAGACTCTCGTCAGGAGAGAACTTCAGTCATGTGCTTAACCAAATTTGAAATAGAGAATGAATTTTGTTGTTGTGAAATAATACTGACAAGCAAAGAGACCCGCTAACGGCATTCAGCAACACATAGGTAACAGTACAAGAGAATCAAATTTGGCTATGAAAATGACACAATAATAACACTACACTAATGAAATATTCGAGAGTATAGAGAACGAAGGAGCATCTTCATACTCTGGGTATATTTCTTCAGAGAAAGACCACATCTATACAATGGTATGGTAATATTTCATTAATGTTTTTTCGTTATTCGATCATTTTCATAACTAAATTTGTCTCTGGTATACCGTTTCTTGTGCGTTGTTAAATCCCGTTCAGTGTCATTATAAAAAATTATTTTTCTATTTCAAATTCGGTTAACCACATTCACTGACGTTCTCTTCTGATGAAAGTCAGTCAAAAGGCTTACAACGGAATTAATTTAGCAAGAAAAATACACTGTTTGTTGCAACCCACACAACAGTTGAAAACGCTCATTCCTCACACCTGTTAACAAGGAACAAAACACAAGAACGGGCACTCACTTTTGATCCCCCGGCAGTTTTCAATTTCCTGACTTCATCGCCCTGCTGTTCTACCCTCTTGAACAAAGTGTCGTCGGACCCCGTCTGTCCCGAATTAGCCACAGACATTCCGGGTTTATAGTCCTTGCCGGCTACAGATTTGTACGAAGCTTTCAACTCCAGAAGCTTCTTCACAGCGGCATCCACTTCAGCCTACAAGGTAAACATTTCAGCGGCACTCGACACAAGTCCTGTCATCACAAACCTAACCAAAACAGAATATTTTGATGCTAGCAACTGAAAATATCCGGAAATCAAGACACAGTCTCAGCATTTTGCTGACCATAACAAACGTGCAAATACGGCTAGAGCTAAATGCTACTCAACCATATCACGCTGTAACATCACTTTTTGCCTTCAGGCTACGATGGCAAATTGGAAATGACGTGCCACGAAATAGTGCCACATCTGCAGGCTAATTAATAGCATGTCTCAAAGGAACTCGCGTTTCCACCCGGGAAAGAACCTTGCTATTGATGTGAACAATGAACATAATGCACATCATTAGAATAGCCAATTTGTCGCCGACACTTGCAACACCACGCGCAATAAAACCTGATATTTGATACCACCAACATAAGTTTACAGTTTTATGTTGAGCAATGGACACAAAACTTGTTAAGTTTCCGAGTACTCTACAGGGAAAGAAAATGTTCTCTTTCTGACTGCGAACTAATATTCTCATCCTCGAACCACATTATAACTAATTTCCTGACATCTAATTTACCGAGCTGCAAAGTCAATTACTTTTCTGTTGGATTCAAATTCAGATCAGACTATGGATAGCATAGAAGAATGGCAATACATCGTAACATTCGCCGTCAGCTGTTTATACACGTGTTCGGCAATGTTTGAACAGTAATTTACTACTCGTCTTGCATCAGAAAATATACTTCCACCCTGACCAACATCTAAATTTAGAAATGACAAGCCGGCAGCACGATCCAAAATCAGACTGAGACATAAAACACTCAAACCGACGGAGAATTGCATCACAAAATATACTTCCACCCAGAAAAACATCCAGAGGACAAGACTGTAGTACAATCTTAATTTGACATCGCAAGTAAGGCATGAAAAGCCAGTAGTGTAATACAAATTTCACCCAGACATTCTACACTCAAAGCGACAGAGACTTGCATCAGACAATAACGCACTCCCGCCCTTGTGAACATCCAAGTTTAAAAATGACAAGCCAGCAGTGCGATCCATACATAGCCCAGGCACTCCACGCTTAAAACCAACAAACGCATTTTAAACCGCCGTAAGTGATACTTCACTGCAGCGCGACACCATCGCTTACTTTATCGGCTTTCTTTGTCTTCAATTCGCGGACGACATCGCCTTGTTTGGCGACAGCTTCGTACAATTTCACAGCCTCCTGACTATCTGGAGCTGATTTTTCTGCAAGAAAGACCCAGACCTGATAACGAATTATTCAAATATGCAATCCGAGCGAAATGCTTCTAATCTAAATTATGAAATGTTTCAATGCTCTAATTTCAATTCTCATTCTAATTCCTGGTTTTCCTTAAAATGCTACATTCTCATGATTTGAGAATAAACCCTTATTTGATGTGAATGAACTTGATGGTTGTTGCAATCTCTTCTTAATTTGGAATACATTTCAATTTTCAAGCTTCCAGTAATTCTAATTATAATCTAATTTGGAAAAGTTGAAAATTTCTAGTTATCCAACTTTCAACAATGCCGACCTTGACTTTGTTTCGGAGAGGGCGAATCTTTGCCCTTGCCCTTTCCGGCTTTCGCAGATTTTCCTTTGCTGCTGTCCTTCATGCCGGACGTCGGCATTTCCTTGGTGTGCCCGTCGGGAATGTGGATCAAAACGCACGGCACACTGACAGACGTGTGGACGCTGAAAAGCAAATCAGCCAAATCCCAATCAATCTCTCGGAGCGAGAGTTCTCAGTGGGCGAATTCGAGTACCAGTGTGATTCCATTCCGAGTAAAGTATTATTAAGCTTGGAGTCGAATTGAGTATTTGAGTACCTCCTATTATTAGGGCTGGACAAAATCGAGTACAAATATGTACCTTTTATGCCACCACAAAGAACATAACGCCTGTTATCCGTCACTTCAAAGATGCTTTGGTATTTCTTCGACCATATCGATTTCATTGCACTTCTTGACAATGTTGTGTGTTGATCATGACTTCGGAAACGTGTTATTTCCAGCAACGTTCGTAGCTTTGTGCTGTAGGCCTACTATGTCTCGCGTGCTGCGACATGACCAATCAAGGTTTCAAGGTTTCCTCAGCAAAAATAGTATCAAAACTATAATTCTCGTTAGTAAATTAACTTTCAGTTGTGAGGAGAGTATAATTTCAGTACTCGAAAAAAATCGTCTTCTACTACTCATTTAAATTAATACTCGACTCATTGTGCCCAGCCCTACATATTATCATACAATAACAGTGATGATGAGCTTAAATACATATCCGTTTTGCAGGCACAAGGAAAATACCGCCCCCTACACATCATCCCTACCAATTTCCTATTAATCACTACTACTTCGTAGCGCTTAGTGATCATTGTGATTGTGATGCTCGTGCCTGCTTGACAGAAACGTTGTTCCACGAATAGCTGCAGCCTGTGCAACATAGTTCCTAGTTACCTCGGCTTCTCGTATGGCGAGTCGCATCGGTAAAATCCTTTGCGTTGGAGCTGGATGATGTCGCCGGCTTTCAAGGAGGAAAGGACTGGGTCGCCAATCATTGATATTTCTCTCTGAATAACGATATTATTGAAAGCATAAATCCAAAACCAATGAAACCAAACGTAAACTTGATAAATAGCAGCGAAACGTAGCATACTTATACTGTGAGTGATTACCCGAGAGATTCCAACCTGTGCATAAGTTCTGTAGTTGTTTTCAGGACACTCAGAATGGAAAATTTGGAGAATATAGTGCTTAACTTCACCTTACATACTATCGCAAGTGCTATGTTGCAACGGTGCGGTCCCAAACTTGAAGTGGGTCAAGTTATTTAGTTGATGATAATACTGCTGACTAAAAAGTACACAGCAAAACAACAGATGTATAGCAACTAGAAAAGATGCGTTAGTGTCAAAGACAGATAGGATGAAGCGTTGGAAACAGACGTTCCAGGGGTTCTCAACCAGTGCTACAGGGGCATTTTGAAGTGGGCCACGGAGCTATTAGGATAATTGTAGATTTAGTGCAATTTCAATTAAATTTGTTATGTTATAAGCTCGTGTATCGAAATGTACATAGGCTACATCAAGTTTTTCAGATGACTCTGATGAAACATGTGCATGTCAAAAATGGCAGGGGGAAACGACGTTAGATCGTTTCGCGATGCGCGTGGAATAGAGGTGTATAATGTACACACGAGTTCTATGGGCTACCGTTGCCGTAACTGCCGCACCCTAAACTCCTCTAATTGCAGGGGAGCTCAAAAGAAGGCTAAAATTGTTTCGTTAGTCGTTTTTTAGAGAAACCAGGCGTATTGGCGTCGATAATTACCGTGCATTGAGCAAGACTATGACCCTAGGCTAAGAGGTGAGCCACAGAAGCTTTTCAAACCGCTAAATAGGCGACGGCCAAAAATGATTGACAACCCCTGCGCTAGACCACCGTTAATGACCCAGGCACAAACCTTCGAATTGGTATTGATGTAGTCTTTGAAATCGTCGTCCTTCCCGAGGACCGGCTTGGAAATGATATTCTCGAAATGCAAACAGGTCACAGGTATGGGATAAGCCGTGTCAACGTTAGCCAACCAGGTCACTTTCTGCGTCTTTCGGTAATCGCGATTGTCCAAATTCAACTTTGCATCGACAGATTCAATCTAGGAACAAACATACATGCACACAATTACGTTTATACCTAATGATTTCAGTATAAAATGTATAACTAAGAAAGGTGGCTTGGCAAAGTCGGAGCACACCACAAATGCTGTCCCCAGAGGTTCCTAATTCTAATTCCTAATATAGAACAAATGCAGGTCACTTATCAGAAGTATGAGTAATGATAACAGGTGTACTGTACACTGCTACTGAAGCTAAGCTCATTACAGGACACATTTTCTAGATTTTAACCCCCTTCAAGAGTGTATTGTCAACAATGCCACGAAATCACGGAAAATGAGGGCAAATACCCGTTGAAAACTTGATATTATAATATTTAATGTTGAAAGCACAAGTTATGAAGGGCTCTATGGTATAAAACCTGAGGACATTCCCATTATGAAATTTAATATAGGGCCTACTATTACCATCACAAAAAGTAAATAGCAGCCAATCCATCTCAATACTGACCTGGTTTGTGGTCGGGTTGCGATTGATCTTCACAATACGGATATTACCCCAATTGATAAACGTCACATCGGTACCCTCCACAAACGCGTCTGCGTCAGCATGCTCTACTAGCACCCGCGGCCCGTACCACATTGTCTTTTTCCCGATGTCCGGATTCTAAACAGGTGGCACGTAGATCAGTCAATATCCAGTGATATGCCCTATTGTGTCACACAAAATCTTACCTTGGGATGTTTCTGCGCTTCGGCGCACACCTCTTTCGCATCCGGGATATTAACCGTAACCACAGTGCTCAGCTCTAAGGCAGTAAAGCGAGGTGCGACAGGATCAATCACCTGAGAGGAATTGATAGATAGAAAGGGTTTAATTTGTTACACCAAAAAACGAGAATAGAGATACACAACAAAATGCCAGTACAAACCAGGTTATGACAAAGTCAGTCGCCCCAGAAGTAATATTTAGTGTTGTTCAAAAATAAAATTTCAGATTTTCGCAGCTTTTTAGCTAAAATTGTTAGGTAGGCTAAAATACCATCACACACCGAATTCGACTGAATTCCGACTGGTAGAAGTGAAGCTATCAGAGTTGTAAAATTTTGAATTTATTATAAAAAAAATTTCAAATATTACTGTCTACCCCATGAAATTGTCAAGTAGACCCAATGGAGTCAAATTTGTTTTGCATAGTTTTAATAGACCACTCAACAAGTTAGTCGGTGAAATTTGAAAAAGAAAAAAAATTTTAACAATAATTCAAATTTTTCAACCTCTAATAGCTTCACTTCTTCTAGTTGAAATTGAGCCAAATTTGGTGTGCAACGCTTTTCCAGCCAACCTAACACGCAAACAGCCATGAATATCGAACAACCCTAATGTATATTAAACTTAACTGGTCAAAGTAGGCTTTAATGAATTGATAGTCAAGTAAATGAAAATACCATCGTAAATTTCTACTCGAGCAGAAGTAGAGACACCCAAGTAAAAAAATAAGTATTCTAGCTGAGCCTGGTTTTGCCTAGAAATGGAAAACCGGTAATTAGAAGTAGTGCAAGTAGACAAAATCTACTTGAAGTAGAAGTACTTCATTACTGACCACAGTGACCAATGAACAGTGACCACATCTGATATCAAACCCTAACAAAAAATTTTATATCCGGTGACAAATAAATTTTACATCAGATGCGTGCATGTGCATTCAAAGGGTTTTACAGAATTTTACAGCTGTCATATAGATTTTATTATCTTTCAGTAACGAAAACAGCTGTGCAAAATTGCACATTGCCCGAACATGAGCAAAGTTGCTAAACATAGACGGCGAGAAATGAGATAGGCCTATATCATTCTGATAAGTCAAGGAATTTACTCACAAATGAATCACTACATTGACTTTGACTCATGACGCAAATCTAATTTCTTTTCAATACACTGTATTTTGTGCAAAGGGTAACAATTTGCGCCCCAGTGGTAAAACACAGCGCCAAATCCCGAAAACAACTTCTATTCGCATGCACAACATCTGTGTTAATTGTTGTATTTGGGAGCTTTTATGGACAGTTGAATAAGGAGTATCTTGTAACGAAACTCATTGTTAAAAACGCACTCACTTTTTTATTGAAGGCCCAAATCTTGTCCCACTCCATTGTCACGACAGATTTAGACGATCCTTGCGCGATAATGAACGATTTCAAGCCCTCCACCGTCATGCCCCGCCGCAGCACGCCTCGTACCGTTGGAAACCTCGGGTCGTCCCTGTAATTAATGCGACGGACCAGTCAAGTCTCTGCATTTAGGGCAGAAAACGCAAGTCCGCGCCTCACCATCCGTCTACATAGCCATTGTCGACGATGTATGTCAGTTTCCTCTTGCTCAGCACCGTGTTTTGCAGATTGAGACGGCTGAGAAAAATTTGTTATGCACTTTGTCATTGAGCGCTCGGGCAGAGGGGTGAATATTGGCATACAAAGTGTGCACTGTACAATAGTGCATCTTATTTCATGGATTAGATTCTACACATTACTGCTGCTATGGATTTTACAAAGACAAAAATCTTTGTACAATGATGTCAAAACCCCTTCTAAATGCTACACATATTGTAGTCAAATTGAAACAGACCTTAATTATTTATCAACACTAATTCAGATTGATATATAGCATATAGCTCATGGTCACGGGATCTTGCCTGCCGTGTACCCTGAATTCCATTCAACCCGACAATTGTTATTTTCCTCTTACTTCGGCTATGTCGCAATCACTCAAAGTGTTATCTAGTAACCCGGGATTCCCCTGACGCCATCTTTCTTTTTCTCAGTTGTAAATGACACAGGAACGATGATGCAATATACACATCGTATATGTTTACTCCGTTCAACACTAAATTGTTTCTTCCCGAAATATAACTACAAAGCACCGAAAATGTCTGTTGCAATTTTGGGTCATATTTTATTACAGCACAGATGATGCAATTGGTCCGTCACATTAATTCAAACCTTTCAATTCAAATACATCACTTTATATTGACTTGTTTTGAAGCATAACTTGACATTGAATTTCCGTTCCACAAAAGGTGATGCAATTCGCCCATCATATTTCTTACTGAGACAATACTTGATCTGGCAAGGAATAT
Source organism: Botryllus schlosseri (assembly GCA_000444245.1). NCBI lineage: Eukaryota > Metazoa > Chordata > Ascidiacea > Stolidobranchia > Styelidae > Botryllus > Botryllus schlosseri. The sequence continues at coordinate 10,091 of ATSW01000038.1, forward strand.
TTGTGGAATGAATTTACCTGTACTCCCAGATGTAAGGCTTCCTCATCCCGAGTTTGTCAATGAACCAATAGTATTGGTCGTCACGGTCGTGATATTCCGTAGTTCTGAGAGCGTGCGTGACACCCTCCACACTATCCACAATGGGACACGCAAAGTCGTAGGTCGGATAAACGCTGAAATAATAAATCTTGTTACAAAGCTTGTCCAATATTTGAGATTAATGGAATTTTAAAATTGATCCCTGCTGCTTTGCAAAATCCAATACTTGGGCTTTGGATATAGAAATAACAATTTTGTCATCACATTTAAAAGTGCACGCATCTAACTGATCATATCTGAAAATAAGATTGGATCCAGACTAAACATTAGCCTACTTCAAAAATTGTTCACATTCAAAGTTACCGAGCCATAAAATTGAGATTTCTTTTCAATTTTAAATTACGGTATCATTGTTATACTTGCTGTTAGGGAAAGCTCATCTCCAAAACCCAGCCCCCTGGCAGATCTACTCCATTGAGCACTAATCCAGATCATGTAAACAAAATTTTTCCCCTTGCTCATGTATCAGATTGAGAGATCATAACAGGATTAAGAGTATATTACAAATACAGCTAAAAAAATTTCTCCGACACATAAATACCATAACCATTACTGACTTGTATTTATTTCCAGTTCTCGGGTGAGCCTCAGCTTTGCATCTGTATATGGTCGGATCTCGCATGCATCCGTTGTCAGACTGCATGTCGATCTTCGCTCTTAGAACGCACAACTTCCCGGATTCGGTGGCTTTCACCATCTCTTCCCAAAGCTTCATGTTTTCAGCAGCACCTGATCGCAAGATGAAGCGGTGAATCTCGAACTTCAATTTAAACAACACAAAAAATAACCACACTTCATATCGTTTGCAGCAACAGTGAAGTTCTATACTGCCAATGGGTGGTGTGTCAACACTTTTTGAGAAGTGTTTAACATAATCATTCACTAGAAGATTTTGTAAGATTCAAGATCATTCAGTCTTCCACACTGTACAATCGTCCAGCAACAATAGAACAACATATTATTATGATAAAAACAGCCCTGAGATTCAAAACATTCCTGCGGATCTTGTGAGGAAAGAAAAGATACAGCGTTGAATCTGCACTGTTGGATATCATGAAAATATCAGTACCAAGGTCTGTATATCCAAGTCAGGTATAGTTTACCTCGTAACTATAAAAAAGAAAAAACTTCCAAATCAACGTCTTACCAAGGCCTCTATTCTTGGAAGCAGTTCTCGACTCCCGTTCGGCACGCATTGTGTCGACATCAGTGTTGTCAACGTAGGCGTCGCCAGACTTGATCAATCTTTCGGCACAAGCCTTGATCCTCTCGAAGTGGTCGGAGGTAAAGGTGAACATGTCAGGCGTGATATCGAGCATTTTCACGTCTTCCAAGATAACCTGAATAAATTATAAAGACACTAGGATCATATTATGTTATGATACGTTGAAGGTTATCATTACATATTATTTATTAGGCAATGGTACTATAATAATATGTAATTGAGTCCTCCACACTATGGTTCTATAAGTTTGATTTCACATAACAAGGATATCGAAAAGGCATTCCTGCACACTAGTATATACCCAACATATATTTAAAAGAAAAAAATAAACTAGAATATAATTTCACTCCATTCTACTCTATAAAGTGACGTATTATGACAGCACAGCCGTATGCAATGGACACATAAATATTATAATATTATTTAACTCAAGCACATGACAACAGAAGTAATAAGCAGATGAATATTGAAATAAAAAACTTTTGACACATAGTGACAGTGAGACTTAGTCAGAACACATAAATACATATATCTGATCATTCAACACCACAAGTCAAATAATAACATACCTTTTCAAAGTCAGCCTTCTCCTTGGCAGGATTTGTATCATCGAAACGCATGATTAACTTTCCCTTGAACGCAATCTATACAAAAACATAATTTGTCCCTTAGAAACAGTGATAATATTTTCATCACTGTAGTGATAGAGGGAACATAAAATGATTAGGGTTACAGTTCAAGTCAATCTACCTGATAGTGCTGATTGAGCAAGGCAGCTTTGGCATGTCCAATATGCAAATAACCACTGGCTTCAGGAGGGAATCTTGTCACAACTTTGCCCATTTCTGCGCCAGGCAATTCTATGAATTTTCCCTCCGCTTTCATTGATTTCGTTGGCGTCTAAGAAAGTCGATAATTCCTTGTAAGTTTTCGTTATATCAGCACGCAAGCTGCGGGTCGATCGTCAAAGGATTGATGACGTGATACTCGGAAAATATTAGTAAAAATATACCGAGTTGGTAGTAGGAATTCGCTGTTCAACGGCCTTGAACTCCTTTTTGGAACGGAGAAACTGGAACCAGCGTCGGACATTTTGACAGCACTTGTCACCGGACTGAAGCAGCTTCATCCATTCAACGTTTTCTTGAAATTAATGACGCCAGCATTAATAGACACACCCTGGGAGTGACCGAATATCTCAAAGATGCCAATCTAGTGATGTCGACTGTAAACCTTGGGTTGGGTTATATCAGTGATTCTTAACCGCGGCTCCCATTGACGTTTGAAAATCCCACAACTGAGA
>ATSW01000045.1:0-10708 GCA_000444245.1 Botryllus schlosseri
CTACTCCAAGTCGCTTCGACATCTTCCTGTCTTTTCATTGTATCGCATTTTTGTGGTGTATTGAACTGGTAAAATTGCTAATAAACCAATGATGATGATGATGATCTATAGTTTTGCGTAAAATCGGCTATGCGTATTGCGTAGTTCGCGCACACCTAAACATAGTCGATTTGAATAAGGCAATTTGCTACAATAATCGTTGAGTGACAAACTTGAAACTTGGTACAATGTTCGATGATATCGTGAAGATATAACATACCAATTCATGTGACCCATCCCAGTATAAAACATCGTCAAAATCAACACATACCGATACCGGCGTTTGTGTGAAATCACTGTTTCAGACGGATCGACAATAAGATACTTGACTTTGATAACAAAATTACTGCCCCAATCATGAAGGACCTTGAAACTTGGTACAGTATTAGATAACATCATCAAGATATACCATACAAAATATTGTCACCCATATCAATATGAAACATCGTCAAAATCTGCATATACCAATACCGGCTTTTGCACTGAATCAGTACTGAAAACGGATCGAAAATAACAATCGTGACTACCCAAGTGAAGCGTGAACGAGAGAATTTTTTTCTGTCTCCACACCACCTTTGAGTACACTCTGCTAATACCGGTAGGATTTCGAGCGTTGCTCGGTTTCGAGTCTTTACTCGATAGATTAGACAGCTTGATGACTGCTTGCAGACATCTGCGGTTTTGTTAATTGCTCGCAATCTGGCAATCCGCGGGCTTGGATGTGATATGGGTTGCCTAGTATTGCCTTCAATTACGTCAACACATTATATTAGAATTATACACCGGATGTATAGACGAAATAACACCGCTCAATAACATGACTATTTGACATACGGTAGTAGCCAAAGCAAATATTTTCAAATAATGAAACACCAGACTTCATCCTGAAGTTTTCAGGCATAAGCACAAGCTATTTATTGGATAACTGATGATGGGTATTGGTACCGCGTTGTTGATACTTTCGCCATACACAGGGACGGACGGTTTTATCAACTGTATTGCGATGATCTAACATTGATCACAAGCAGTGGTTTATCAGGTATGCAGAAAACAGACTGCTAAACACGTGCAACTGAGTCAGCCTAATCGCAAAATTGTTGCCAGACGCAAAAGACTCATCGCATAGTAATATAGAATAACCACAACTGGCGAGCATACATAACAAAACGACAGATTACTACTGCAGAGTGCAGATTACTGCATGGCAGTACCACCATACCGGCATGCCGTCTGGTACGTATCTGCACATCCTACCGGTAAACTCACCTTCTCATATCACATTTTCTTCGCACAACCAANATACACCCTGAACACAACATAGAAGCACTCTCCTTCGATAATTATTCAATACATTCATCTCNACAAAGCTGCTAAATCCATAGGANCACANTTTCGACTGAGCTCACGGCAGCAACGATNGCCACGGAAAGTTCGTTTGATCCAACTTTCCGTACGGNAGCAAAAAAGCGAAGAAATCNACCGTNCGATAGCCGTGGCGACAGCCGCCGTGAACGAATCGTGCATGTGTGAACTATTCCACGGCAAGTCGGCCGTACGACCGTACGATGGAAAACCGTACGGCAAAAATCGTGGCCGGGAACCGTGCATGTGTGAATTAGCCTTTACTGACACCTTATTCATTGCCGGGAGCGCATCCCTTTATTGCGATTTTAGAAAATGAACTAATTTTGTTCACAAATACACCGCCAATAGCATCTGGTTAAATGACATTCTCGTAATGGTCATTGGTATTCAATTGTCGTTTCCGCGATGGTCAGCAAAATAGCAAACGAGCCCTGGAGGTTACCACCTACAAGTTGAGAGAACCTGGCTTCAAACCACAGGATGCGGCTTCCCTTTTCACTGGCATATAATGAAATATGTGATTATGACTGACATTAGAAAAATAATTTCTTTGTTTAGAGCTGAGGAAATTTTGTTCGTTGACGAGAGTTCTGGGGATTGGCGCATTCAGCCTTATTTTAATCGCCGGTTTCATTACTATAATAGTTATCGCTCAAAAGAATCAAAAACCAGAAAACAGAAAAACTCAAACAGGTAACGAAACTAAGCAACGTATTTTTGAAGCTTTCAAGGAAACCAATACAATATAACAGACCAATCATGCCCGGCGATTGATCAACCAGCTCATGGAGACGTTTTATGCACCAAGGCCGGTACCAATTCTATCACCCAGTGTCGCTATCAGTGCAATCAAGGATATAATCTGGTTGGAATCGAAACGACTGCGTGTGTCGGCGGAAAGTGGACAAGCCCGACCCCGGCTTGCGAAAGAGGCATGCTATTGTCTGTGGCTGAACAGTTCCACACCGCTGGTGCCATGTGCCTAAGTGTATCGTGATCTCACTTGAACTTCTTCTTTCAGCTTGTAAAAATCACCCGCAGACCGGAAATGGAGTTTTAACGTGCAGTAATAGAACATTTGTGGATTCGATTTGTTCTTTATCTTGTGATGGGCGCGATTTTGTACAGGTATACATTTAATTGTAAAGTATTCTCCATATTTGTGTAGACCAGTGGTTCCCAACCTTTTTCGACTCATCGCCCCCTTTTGAAGCTCCACACCGATCATCGCCCTCCAAATATTGGGAACCGAAAACAGCACTTAGTCAGCCCCCCCCCCGAAACCAACGTTGGTCTTTGGCCCCATAGGGTGATAAACCAAACCCCAGACGCCCGCAGCCAGCGGGCTTTTTGTCGCTACATATTAGCTATACCCTATTTCATGTACTGTTTGGTGAGTCACCGTATTCCACCTAAACGCGCGAAGCGCAACAAATTTATATGAGTCATGTTTGAATCGGTCAATATGGTCGATGTGGTATGTTGGAAACGGTAGGACCCCCATATCATAATGAAACATCTTCGGGTGGAATCGTTGTTATATTGACTTCTTTACCTGATGCTATTTCGTGACCTCCTAAATCTGCGATGTCAGAAGATATGGAAATCGTCAAAACGTACCAAACTAAAAGACGCACATGATTTCATATTGGTATTTCTTTATTGGCAAATAAATTTTTCGTTACGGGATGGCATTTGTCCTGTGGGGTTAAGGTCACCAGGACAGGAACATTCGACGCCAGCCATTGAGGCGCCTATGGACAATTAAACATATGTGTATATTTATCGAAGTTTTCGTTCAGCATAAGGTCTTCTCGCTGCTGATCATTCTGGCACACTTCGCGGAATTGCTAATTTCATATGTCTTATTGGTGCGTCGTGGCGCGTTAATGGCCGACGCCGAAGTCTCCCATTTCCACAAATCATGGGTATTTTTGTTGGGTGACGGAGACCCCAACATCAAGATACATGAAAATATTAAATCGCGGCCAGCGCGAAAAATTTTTGAAAACGTTGCATGAAAATCTTAAAAATTACTCTATCATTCATGTTAATTCACAAAATAATTTTGGGCTTCCTTCGATTTTGGGCCCTCCACCCCCAATTGAGGGGTTTTGGGTGCGGTAGTTACGGCCCCGACTCCAATCTAGCCGTTTTAACGCGCCATTGCCCCCCTATCGCCCTCTTCGTTGTTTCCGCCCCCTAGACCGCCAAATCGCCCCCTGGGGGGCGATATCGCCCACGCTGGGAACCACTGGTGTAGACAGAGCTATATTCAAACTAGCCAAGATTGCAATAAAGCAGACAGAATTTGAAGAATCGCTGCAAAATCATTTGGAATTACACAGGAGTCGGACTTTGTTATGGTAATATAGCTCGTGTCACCCTGAAAAACGGCAGAATGAGTCACTCGAGTCAAATTATGGATACGTTTTGGTGCTTAACGCGCCAGTGGTACGCGGAATGTTCGTTTTGTACACAACGCTAATGTATTTCATCATAAGGTGCTCTTAGGACTAACGTTGGTCATGCGAAGGGTATTTAAATAAACAAAACAAACTGATCTCCTGAATAAATATGCTAAGTAGGCCTATACAGAATATATGATATACACACAAATAACCTTGAGTTTCACAAGTTCAACTACCCCCTCCCAAGGCAAATTTAACGAATACATTTACAACGGTCGGTGAAAAAATCTTACAAATCGATGATGCTCCGGAAGGCGAAACCATCGGCGGCGATACTTCGCACAGTAAAACAAGTAACGATACCATGCTGACACAGCGTAGTGTTTGATCTTTTTTGAATGCCTAATAAATCTGCAATGGCCGCTCTCAAGACTGAGATGAATAACCCCCTCTCCCTCGTTGCTCCTGCTACGAATCGTCCAAACTCGGAAATTTATATCGCGGTTGCTGTAAATATGTTGCAGGCATTGTTCCCTCTAATTTTTGACGAGTCTGCGCACACTCGCCAACTTACTGCGCAAACCCTTGGACAACAGTGCGTAATGACTAAAAAGAGGTCATCACTTCGGATTTTTTGTGCGCAACTTAGTTTTTCTGTGCGCAGAGACCGTGTCAGCATTGCGCAATTGCGCACGTGCGCAGCTTAGAGGGAACATTGGTTGCAGGTCAAATTATATGAGTTGATAAAGCGATATACATTCATGAAACAGAACTAAAATTAGTACCTTACAACACTTCTCAAAGTGAAATTTATAATCTGCTTAATAAGGATCAACTCGAGCGTCCAATTTAATGAGAATTGAAATGCTGTAGGTGTAAATTTCTACCCTGAAATAGTTGAAATAGCCCTTTGTCGTCCCCGATGACCATATACGTTTACAAGGTACGTTTACTGACGCAAGTGTGAGCTACATAGCAGGTATAATTGTGTGGTCTATCGAGTTCTGTAGTTTGATTTGGAAATAGGAAAATGAATTCGATATGTTCTCCAGCTCAACTTCGACAATTAACACCTATCCAGGAAACTCACCTTACGCAATGCATGAAGAATGCAACGTGGTCAACCCCTGATTTATCTTGTACATGCGCTGAATGTCGCGTCGGTGCTGATTGCGAACATTCTACCAGTTGGAAAAGCGTATCGGCTCATCTCAATATAATGCAGCCTTATTCTACAGCGTCCGTAAGTCCTATTTCGATAGGGTAGTGGATCATTTTTATCAAGTACATGACCCAGGTATTGAATCACAGGTGGACTACGGCGGCAATACCATCGTATGCACAATAAACTTGCACTCCCTGGCATTCGACTGGAAAGGAATATGCGTGGACAGTGATAATTCGGTGACCAAGACCTGCTCCGAAGGTCACACTTCCCCTCCAGCTTCAGCCGAAGCAGCGGCATCTCAGCTGATCCGGGAACTATCGAAAAAGGGCGTATATCCTCGACCCTGTGACGCAGAATTGATGCCCACGAATTGCTAAGACTCGAAACATAGGCGGTGGCATCAATGCTTCTGAACTCTCCGTTACTAAATGGAAAGAGGATAACGTCAAATTATGTGATTCTGTTCAAAATATATGTGGAATGCATATATATTATGATTTTATCAATTTTCTCATGCCACTGTACATATGTGCCACCAGAAATCAGGCAAGAACAAACGAAAATGTGTATGATGGCGAATAAATACAATAGAATTTCCTTCGGTAAAGCTTTCGTTTTGCATGTCTCAGTGTGCCTATACTTTATTGGCGGTGTTTGAAACTAGATCTCAGCCTTGCCAAGCCATGAACACACTTAAGTGATTGAATTGATCGTCGTGTAATCAAAAATAACGGCAATCAACGTCTTAATAACGATGGATTTTTCTTTGACTTGACTCCAGTCATTGTGTATAACTCCGTGAACACTGAACAGTGAATATCATGACTTTGACCCTCTACTATAGCTGACTTGGTTGGGTGTTGACTGGAAAATGACTCGACTTGACTCGAGTTAAAACTGAAAAAGTTCAAGAAACAGTGCAGTGGATAGTCCCGCTTCAGGAATACTGCCTCTGTGTCAAGGGTTGGAGATCGAGCGGGATTAATACCAATCGAGAATCGAGATGTTTCAAGGTATAATAGCCGGTGGAAATATGTCGTTGCCAAAACTTCGTATGAGTAAAAAATTTTCATCTTCCTCTTCTTATTTGATTTCAAGTTTCAGGTTGCCACAGTATAACGCTCATTATTCGTTATTTCTGAACTCGGCTTCATAGATACGCATTATATGACGTTGACTAAATTCACTTTCATATCCATTGAATTTGATTATCAAGTTAAAGTTTATTACTTATCGATACTGATACCCGCATGCACGGCTGGATGACTTGGAGGATTACATTCAGCGGCTATAATGGCCATTAGAACAATTTGAGTGACACATATAAAAATTATGGTATTTTGTAGGGATGGTGTGAACGTGAGGTTCACGTTCGCGTTCTGTTTGTGAAGTGAACCTCAGAAATTTAGAGGTTCACGTTCACAAACGAACCTTGGTAGGTTCTGCACTGTGAACCTTTTTCATATATCACAATTTCACCTCATTACATAATATTTGTTGCAATTCATTTTTTTGCATTTCAGCTGCGGGCCACTCTATGCATGGCGCTGGCAGCATATAAAAATCAACAGTAATTGAACATTCACCTTGACAATCTCAAAAATTTTACTTGCTTTGTTACAAAGTTGTTTGTTACAAACTTTCCATTTGTGAATATGTAGTGACTCTCTACTGTGAGTTTGACCCGCAATCACGCAACATCAAGAACGAAATACACTACATATAGCTAGTCAGCGAATGATGCTTATTCCACCAATCGATGAAATTGATGTCGTTCTCTGTTGTAAAAAAACTAGCAGGCGTACAGGGTTATTCTTGACTACATTGTACCATAAAAACCAAATCCGTGCGATTGGGGTGTTGGCTACTGCTGTATAACTTGTTTTACACCCTGTTTCACACTCTGCTCAATGTAAACGTAGTAATACTCGGACGCCGAATACATTGCCCGGTCTGGCCTAGACCGTTACGGCGTAAGCTTACCTTGCAGGACCTCGTCGAAATTGTTGGCAAAGCGACGGAAGATATTGATTTTATGGGATTAATATATCATTTCATTATCCCAGTTGATACATTTGGCGACGTTTAAAACGTCAATATTGACTTGAGCATTGTGGCATTACGTGGCTGAGTTGTCGCTAGGTATCGTGACATTAATATAGCCATATAGGTTATCACTTCACTGAAATGTAGGATAGGAATTACCAATATGTCGTTATATGACGTCATGAGGTTCACGTTCGCGTTCACACGGAACCTTTTGAAAAGGTTCGCGTTCACACGAACCTGAACCTTTCAGAGGTTCACACCATCCCTAGTATTTTGCATCAATACTGAACAGTTGGTAGTCGAATAGACATTGCGATAATTAAATACAGTCGACTAAATATTTGATAATGTCTCCTTGTCTTCGCAATGAATCGCCACAGCAAAGGTAACATATAAGCGATAGTTAGTATAGTTTTCTTGGGGAGGGTACTCTCAAGCAATGTTCTCTCTAAGCTGCGCACGTGCGCAAATGCGCAGTGCTGACACGGTCTCTGCGCAAGGAAAATCTAAGTTGCGCACAAAACATCCGTAGGGATGACCGTTTTGTTAGTCGTTACGCACTGTTGTCCAAGGATCTGCGCAGTGAGTTGGTGAGTGTGCGCAGGCTCGTCAAAAATTAGAGGGAACATTGCTCTCAAGCACCATGTATGAGCTACATAGACATTAGTGGATTAGAGTCTGAGGTGCTTAGCAAAGCACACGTGTGATTTGCTGACGAATTCGACAACTTCATATATGATGACATGTCCGCTGGTACACCTCTGATAACGGCCCTAGACACATGTTGATGCAGTTCACTCTCGTCGTGACGTCCCGTATTAACTGGAATTGACATCACTCCGTCCGTAAACATATCTAGAGATAGGAACTTAGACGGGAACCATGGATTCATTCATAATTACCAATCATTGCACATAAGCTAGGGTTACCACATGTCCTCTTTTAAGAGGATTGTCGCTTTTCTTAATAACTTTTTTGAAAGTGACCTCGGAGGACGCCCAAATGTCCTCTTTTTTGTAAGTTTGTCGTCTTTTTTGAAAATTTCTGTTGAATAGACCGTAGAATTCGGCTGAAATATAGGAAATCAGTACTCAATAACGTTCCGACGAGTATTTCGGGAGTTGGGCCAGAAAGTTGACCTTACAGTCAACCAACGGAAAGTCTCGTAGAAAGCCGGTAATTCGGGATTTGAGCAGGAATGTGGACAGGATTTTCCTCCAGTATTGCAAGTCTGAAAATTTAGAAAAAGTGTCCTCTTTTTAGATTTCCAAAATATGGTAACCCTAATGTAAGCACTTGTTCACGTGGTAAGATGGTAGTGTTTCATCTTGCTATCTTTGCCCTTTCAAACTATTTTCAAATTGTCGGTGCGAGCTGCATCGGCTGAGCGGCCGAAATAGTCTGCAACAGACTTATTATTCACTTCTTTCAATGGTGGGCTATCACTGGCCTACTCGCTTTGTGAACCCTTTTACTGCGTTTTGATGTGACAACAACCGACAAGATAGCGTAATGGTTAAGCGTCCAGCTTATTGATCGGTAGGTCGTGGGTTCGATTCCCGGCCGGGGTCAGACCAAAGACCTGGTTAGTAACACTGGTATCCATGGCTTCCCTGCTTGGCGCTCATGCATTACTGGGATAGCATGGAGGGGTGGTGCATGACTTAAAAAGCTGTAAAGGCTATATCTGCACTTCCTTGTCCAGCGGCATATGCACACCACGTACTCATGGTATGCATATGCGCAGATCGTGCAAAAAATTCAAGGTCGAAAATAAAGTACGTCCTTTCCTAAAAACAATAAATTCCATGGTATAGTTACCAACTTCCGCTGCCATCAGACGGGATGATGGCTTATGCACAGAGTTGCCATCGACATTGACGCAAACATAAGGACAGTCGAAAATGAGATTGGTATTAAAAAGCGTTTCTGTACATACGCTGTAGGTATACAAGCCGTGGCATATCACATTCCATACTTTTCGTCAGAATTAACCTGCTCCAGCAATTCCTTGTTATGATAAAGTGCTTCATGGATCTCACGACAGCTCATATCTAGGTTTACCTTTATTCGGGGCCGAAACAACACTTCGCCAAAATAAAACTTGGTCTTGGGACCCCCATATTGTGATAAACCAAACTTTTCACCTCGTTGTGATTTGAGGCGTCAACCAAGATGGATAAACGCTCTACCAAGTTTAGATTAAATCATTTTGAGTGTGTGTAACAAGAACTCCAGCAACAATGCTTGTAGCCTTGGTTCTGGCCGAAGCACACTTCTTGGTGATGTTGGAGTCGAAAAATATATATATTTGAACAATTGCGATGTGCAATCGTTGCCGAGGAATGATTGTTGGTGTTTGCAGTATGGAATGCCCAGATACCCTCAGCAGCAGCTGCCTTGTAGTCTGTGGTCGTTGGTGCTAATCTAGGGTTACCATATTTTGGTGAAACAAATTCCGGACACTCTTTAGCGCCCACTAGCGGATTTCAAAATGAGGTGTGACACATTGACCGTCAATATGACGTCACACTAGCAAAGCAATGCCCATCGACTGTATAAGTGTATATACCACGGGCGGTCAACCTTTTCGGCCGAAGGGCCACATGAGATTAACGAACCATTGCGTGGGCCACGTGTAGTTAATAACCATGTGTTAGGTAACGGCGAAAACAATGCTTATAACGCGCCAAAATCGATTACAATTGTGTCATGAAAAGTCAGTGTGCAGTGCACTCAGGTCCCAACCGCTGCGAAAATTTCTAAAAGTTTATGAACGTATTCCGTCAATAATAATGTCACTTGCATATATTGCGAGTCGAATTTATATACCGCTAGGCTCATTTGGCAAAGACCTGATTAATCGGTTCTTGGGCATATAAATATCTAATATTTCGGGCTTCGGCAAATATGCGTCTAACATTTTGCGCAAAGGTTTTATCGCCAACGATCTTTCTGCCATCGCAGACTAGAACATGTTGGACGACACGTTCTCATAATTTCGAATATAGTCATACTCAATGTTCCCTCTAAGCTGAGCACGTGCGCAAATGCGCAGTGCTGAAACGGTCTCTGCGCACAGACAATCTAAGCTGCGCACAAAAAATCCGAAGCGTTGCGCAATGTTCTCCAAGGGAGCGCGCAGACTCGTGAAAAATCAGAGGGAACATTGCCAGGGGCGAATAGTGTTATCGCTGAAGCCTGAAACCGAGGTACAAGTGCGATCCATAAAGGTAAATATTACGCTCCGTGAAGAAATGATAATTTGCAATGTCGTGCGTCTCACGAAAAAGACTTTTCTTATAGTATGGTCTCGTACGCGTGAGCGATACTGATATCAGTTCAATAGCGCAATCTTTTCATGAAATGGCGAAATAACATGGTTTAAGTTATAAATAACAATGGGCTAGCTCGAAGTTAATAGACGAGAAACCAACGAATAGTCTTCTCCGCGTTGCATGAACATTGCGTAAGATTTACTGTACAATTACATTCCATGAATTTTCGAAGTCATCACTCCCATCAGGCAAATCTGATCACTGTACGTCTACCTAGTAGTGATATATGTCACCACGTGCCGTATATGGATCTATTGTGACGTCACAGATGGTCGCACAAAATTACGAGTCGTCGTCTACTCGCGGTTATAGGCGTCCGCGTCCATTTGTGTCGCTAC
>ATSW01000048.1:0-15101 GCA_000444245.1 Botryllus schlosseri
ATTACAACACGATCACCCTGGAAATAGTATTCATTTCAATAGTCATGTTCCCACTCACAAAGAAGAAGCTTCTGTGCTCTAAAATGACATAGAAATAATGAGATGCAAATAAATTTTCAAAGAAAAATCTGTTCTGGAATCTGTTTTGTAATTACACCAATTTCAGGTGATGCAGACCATTTGGCTGTTGATGTCTTAAGCCGACATGCACATCTTCAGATGTTGTGTGAACGTCNCANTGATAGCACTTACATGATGCAGTGTTGTTGGTCCGTGAATCAAATTTCCATTGACGAATGTTTTCGCAGAACTATGACTAGGAGTGATAGTGATCACTTCACGTTCGTTCATGATGTCACAATGTGTATCCGAAACAAGAGCGCTCGATAGCTGAATTTCGCAATCCCCAACGCCGCCTTTCCTTCCGATACTGTTACCAACAAAGCACACACATTAGTATTATATTCGGGATGAAATCAAGGTTGTTACAACAACCATAGTACGGTTCCAGACCGAATTACACATCCCGAAATTCCCTGTGATTGGAAGTACGTTGAAGTTATTGTATTGGGTTTTGTTTTATTGCTTTGTATGACTAGTAAATCAGCTGCACCCAGTTATTAACTTTACCATGAATGTATTTCAAAGAAAGCAACCCATATTATATAGTGTTCATGTGATGTTACGCATCACAACACGAAACAGTATCGTCCTTTATGATACATTGAAGAAATATTCTAAGTTCTAACCATTTGACTTTGTAGTTCTCAAAAGTGGTACAATATTTTGTCGATTTCGACGGACTGTGCGCTGCAGGATACAATGCTTATGTCGAAACATTTTGTGGAAAATATCACGAGCTAGCGTGACGGGGGTCTTTCAACGGGAGAATTGGTGATGCAAAAGTACACGCAATTTTACATGAATTACAACAAACCACTGCATTCACAGAAAAATGTTGCAAACATCGTCAGTAGCTACATATCTTGCGCGAAACGAGACGAACAATTTTGAGATTTGACTAATTTTGTCGAGCGCCAATTTGCAATGAGGACTATTGTTCTACTGTATAATCATAATCATACGTCCTTACTACACCATCTACTGCGACGTCATTTTTCTTCATCGCCCCCCAAACTGCCTTCCAGAGTCAAGAGCCCCATATCGCCCCTGAGTGTTTCCGCCCCCTTTAAAATCCAAATTTCCCTGGGGGCGCTGCCGCCTAGGTTAAAAAACCCTGTTTCAGACTAAAAGGAAGTAGGCCCACTGGATCTTATTCAACTAATTAAGAGAAATAGCACAAATACGGCATAATTCATCACCGGGTGACTCCACGTCTGATGACGTATAGTAGAAGTTCCGATAGTTGTGGATCCTCATTTAAATTCACCAGATTCGGTAACTTATTGTTGACTTTGAAAGACACACCAGCTCTCTGAAAATAGATATAAAACCATTTTCACTTTTCTATTAATCAATCATGTACATGTGTCGCATGCGGATATGACTTTTCAACCAACTGCAAATTCCATGTTGAAAATCAATCGCGTCAGTATTGAGTGGTTTGCATAAAATTATGCCAAGACACTGAGGCTAGTACAGCAAAGTAATATTTATAATAATTTCAGTTGAGGATATGAAATTGGTAACATTGCTTCAAGAACATAGATAAACTTGGACATCTTAGACGAGAGAGGTAGTGTAATGGTGATGCGTCCGGCTTCTTGGTCTCTACTATATTTTAAAAATGCACAGCTAGAACTAGAACAACTCACTTTTCAAAACTCACAACTGGAACTAAAACTAGAACTAACGAATATACTCAATCCCAAAGCACATTCATTTTTAATTTATTGGAATTGATCGGATAGGCTGAGAAGGTGGGGATTTCAACCTACTAATCCCACCTGCTGTTAGTGGTGATGATTGTGAGGTATCAATGGCTGCAAGAACATCACACAGGTATCACGATCCACGCCAAACAATGTTTTCTAGTTGCTCGGCAACTACATTATTTTAAATACACAACCACAAATTTCCCGTTTCTATATACTACTCCGGTTCCGAAAACATGGGGGGGTGAAAATTTGAGTCAAGCTTGATAAGGGGGGCGATGAGTCGAAAAACGGTGGAAATGGCCATTACACACACTATATGATGAAAGGATGGGTAAAAAAGTCTCAATTCTGAATGACGATCTCTTGCTGCGGTCAGTTCAGTTAAGATTAATAATTACCGCCAGCACAGCTGCTTTGCGGCTACAGTCAATTTCAATTCTTCAAACTTACTTCCAACTCTGCGATTTCTTGAGCTTTCCTGTTTTCACTCGCCATCACTTGCTTCCGCCACATCTCATCCACTTCCAACTTGTCCCGGTTGGCGATCAGCAGCTTTTCCTTTAAAGACGCGACTTCATTCATGGTGCGTTGATATTCTTTCACGTTACGGCTTTCCGACTGTTGCGCATGCCGTAGCTTTGCTATTTCCGATTTTAACTCTAAACAATTGAAATTTGAATAAGAGGTGTTGACGATAATCGTACGATGGGGTTGTTCAAACATAACGTATTTTCATATTATTTTAGCTACAATTATTAAGTTGGCTGAAAAAACGATGCACACCAAACTTGGCTCAATTCCAACAAGAAGTGAAGTAGCTGGAGTTTGAAAATTTTGAATTTATTATAAAATATATGGAATTTACTTTGTCTACAAAAACGACGCAAAACAAATTTGACTCAATTCCCAACCGTAGAAGCTAAGTTATTCGAGTTTTCCGTTAATAGTTCTGAAATTACCCACCATCAATGTTATGTTTTAAATCAAAAACTTTCTGCTACAACCTACAATAACTTCTCATCTACCGGGTGGAATTTCACCAAAATTCTTACGTGGCGTTTATTTTTATAACAACTGACAATTTCAAGGGGTAGCAAGTAAAATTAGAAAAATATTTATTATTCTATTATAAATTCAAAATTTTCAAGCTATTTTCCGTCGAGCCAAATTTGGTGTAGGCCTACGTTTTTTCAGTTGACCTAAAAATTTTAGCTAATATCCGTAAAAACCTGAAAAAAACAGTTATTTTTGAACAACCCTATTGCCTACAATGTACAATGTACATTATTGAATAACCTCGGATAATAGCAGCGTTTGGATCTTCGTTTATTTTGACGGAGTTCACAATGATTCTTGCTTGAGCGGCATATCTGAGCGTACTCAGGGTCTCTTCCATATTGCTACTGGCAGGGCTAACAGTAGCAATCATTGCAGTTCTGGAATTGCCACCCAAGCTTTCTTTCAGCAGCCTGAAATATGTCACTGGTTAATGCCAAGTTACACATTCAATGCAATTCTTCATCATGCGACTGAAATAGGTCTACTAATTCGATCGATACTATCAACACCTAGTAGAGCGTTTCATCATGAAAACGCAGTCTCACACTAGGTGTACGTTGTGGACGGTGTGGCAGAGTTAATTAGGCGTTGAAATTCTGAATCCAACGATATATTACTTGTTGGCTTCGCATCCCATTAAGGTCGCGTTTTTCAGTTTTGAAAAGTGAAGCAAAATTTTTCGAAAATTCCCGCAGGTGCCATCCGGTTAATAATGAACAGAAGCGAAATTGCTTACGTATCTTTCAAACTCACAAATAGCTTTCTAGTGTGAGCGGTTATCAAGATATGGCGTAAGTAGCTATTTTCGGCACGTTGGGTGTAGCCTAATTGCACAACCACTAGAGCAGTGGTTCTCAACCGGGGATACGCGGCCCCCTGGGAGTCCAAGAAGCATTAAAGCCATAAAATAGTTGAAGTTGATCACTTATAATACGTATATTTTTAAATTCGGAAAATCACGAGGCAGTTTCGCTTCATAACTAGTAAAACTTCAGAGCTCACATCAACAGAATGGTCGTCTGAGATGAAATATCCTACTGTGCAGACTCATTATTGCTAAATTGCCACTAGCCCTTTTGTACTGATAGATACATTTTGAGACTCAGGATGTTTTGTTGGGGATTGTGGAAAAATAAGTTGAATGAGTAAGGTCAATCACGGTGACTTTGAAATGTTTACAAAAATCCATTTTCTCCTGTGACATAGACAACCATTTTTCCCATAATAACTTCAAGATAAGCTGCTACATATAGAAAGGACAAGGCTTGACGTTATATGTTCATTCAAGAAATTTGTTTGTCAATTTTGGTGCCATATTTGTTGCGATCATACCCAAATGAGTCGTCGGAAGCATTACGCGTTATTATTACATTCGCCACCACCTATATTTGTGGAAATGGATTTTTGACACTCATTCATATCAAATCCAAAGGGCGGATTTTCAAGACACAACCACGTATTTCAAGAAATGCAGTTGCGGAGAAGTCAACCCAATTTCTACATGAATAGTATATGATCTTATTTTCAAGAAAAGTCATTTTGTTGCTGTTTATCACTAATCCAACAGTTATCATTTGCACAAGACAGATGACGATTGCACGATAACTGAGCTAAATTTGAACTAAAATTTCGTGGGGTCCGCGGGGGTCTGAGACGTTCCGAAAGAGATCAGCGAATACAAAAAGGTTGAGAACCACTGCACTAGAGGGTGCACGAACCCAAAATTATGATAGAAGTTGTTTATTTGAAATTTGGCGCCACATATTAAGATGAAATTCGTTTTTTTTTTTCACTCCGACCTACTGATTGAACACTTGCCTCAGTAATCTGTAAGATTAGGCCAGACTGGACATAATCGCTCTAATGGAGAAGAGTAATTGAATATCTCAAGCCGGTAGAACTAGGATTTCATAACTGAGGAATAAAAATATAGAAACAAGATTCTGGTTAAAGCATTGCCCACCGATTCCATCCATTGAGTAAAACCATCTATGTACCAGGCCTAGTTGTATTGCACCATTACCTGCTACAAAATATAGCAGCTTCTGACTATTTGGCTTTTATGAGAAGTTGACATGTAGTTAGTCGTCTCGAAATTAGTCGCCTACCATGTCAAAGCCGAATCCCGGTATGGAACAAACAATTTGCTTCGCGCCAGGGATTTCGATCGTCGTGAAAGAGTAGATATCACTTTGCCAAGTGTAAGAAGGCTCTTATTGATATGAGCACCTTCCTGAAAAAGACACGAGGTAGTTTAAAGAGTTTCTTGGAGGTACAGAACTTCAATATACAATCGAATAGTATATTCATATTGAAATGAACCCAAATATTTTCGGCTGACACTCGTCAGGGGTAATCGTCAGCAACTAGTAGAGAATTGGACAAGGTAGATTGCAAACGTGGAAATGCGTTGTGTATAACAAATGTGTTCTGCATGAGCAAACGCTCACTTTTGCCAAGTTATTGGTGTGTAAAATTTTGGATTTGAAAAAACAATATTTACGATCGCAAATCCTCCAATTATTAGGAACATAGATCTACCCTCCATAAATGCTATGGCTTGAAATCCTAAGTTTTGAACGCCAATAAATTTACTTGTCAAATTTGTTGTCCATCTATTTTTCAGACAAACCAATAATTTCATGGGGTATCCAGTAGGCTAAATATCAAAAATTCGATATTTAGATTTATTAAATAGATCAAAAACTTTTTTCTTATATAGCAATGCTTCAATAAATTGTAATTGAGCCAAAATATGCGAGAAGCATTTTTTTTAGTCAACACAACAATTTTATCAAGTAGTCAGTATAATCTGACAAAAAAAGTTATATTGGAACCTGTGAATTAGTGTTAGAACAAATACATCGCAAAGAGACAATTTTGTATTTACTTTCACTTGGCATAAAGATGAAAGAAACATAAAAATCCCGGCATTTTAGTAATGATGCCAGAAAACAAAACCATTCCATTCAATTAAAAGCAAAATAAATGCCAATTAAAGATAACAGAAAAAAAAACTCAATTACATTCTCACCCATCTCTGATCCATATAAACATGAAATGGAAGACAATTGTTGAAAAACAAAACATTCCAATTTAAAACACAGCGATATGAAGAAGAACGTAATCAATGATCATGAAAAATTATTTCTACCGACAATAAATTGTTTCTATATTTGTAATTGGTGCCATTCATAACTCTACAATAAAATAAAGGAGTTATGCTTACAGGCAGAAAACTGATTATTAGAAATCCGTGCTACTGGTAGTAATGGTTAGATGTCTATTGGGACTAAAACAAAGATTGTTACCGGGTAAATTAATATCCAGAAACCACACAGTACTTATTTAAGCAGCACCCCAAACGGTTGCACAATGCACATGCTGGAAAACAGAGATAGATCGACATCTGTACTGCTCATGCATGGCAATGGAAGCATGGCATGATAATAAATGGATGGCACTAAAATGCTAGAAAATAGCATATAGTCCAGTGTCCGGCTGAATTGTTGGTGTTACTTCAGGCACGGGCAACATATGGCATACAGGATTGTGTGCAGCCCGCAGACTTGTCTTACGTGATCATGTGGATTGCGGCCACGGTCAGCCGCGATATTCACTACTTGATTACTATCTCAGATGATAGCGACTGTAAATTATTCTTTCAATAAAGAAATCCCAAGTTTGACACCCGGAGAAAGCTGACTATGAAACTTTTTGTTCTGTTCGGGTGTACATGCATTTGCCAACAAACATTTTTGACCAGGAACATGAACAAGACAAAGCCGTGTTCCAATCTAACTGATGTTCACGTGTAGTGCAGTGTTTCTACGTAACACATGCAGCCAGAGTTCAAAGATCTTATTGAAAACTTTAATCGACCACAAATGTCTGATTAACTTCAGCAGCTCAGTAGATTACGTTAATAATTTCATGAAATACTGTTTCTGGTCTCTATGCTTTAGTCTTAAAGTTTGCATTAAATACGTTTTATTCTTTTGTATAGGTGGATGAACATGCGATGAATGTGTAGATTCTGCAATCCACCCCACCACGTTGGCCTACTTCATTTTCCTATATCAGGCCCGCGGACTGGATAAGTTGCCCGCCCCTGTGTTAGTTCAACTGTCGCATTTTTTATGTGTTATTAATGTTGGATCAAGAAATTACCTCCTCTTATTACTTGCCGATATATTTAACCATGGACCATGGGACCTAGAGTAAGAGTGTTTCACTTTTCGGCATTCCACACACTGACACATAATGATTACTACAATTGCCTATGGCTGCTAGCCTGAGAACAGGATCGAATGACAACCCGAACGCTCGATATATCTGTAATTGAGCCCCATATCTAGTTTACTTTGACTACTGGGTGCTTCGCATCCCATACATACCTTGCAGTATCTTTTGCTGATTTATATCTTACTACTTGCCAGTAAATTATGCCACAACATTTGCAGATTTATACCATGGTGTTAATTGCATGCCTGCTTTTATGCCATACCTACAGAAAAGTTTTCTTCTATTTCTGCACACTTAATTGTTATCCTTATGAAAGTACCTAGAACGTTAACAACAAACTAAAGGCATATTTGAGCTATCACTAGGAACGGCATGAGCGCGAGTTTCAAGTTCACACCATCCCTAGTTATCACTGTAATGTATGTTAGCTTAGTCCCACACTGTGCTACTTTTTCAATGAAGGTAAAGGCTTGTCAATAATTCGTTGAATGCCATGTTATCATTTTTAGAAAATGATGGAGATGATGGGGCTCTTTGAAACATCCTATTAATCCAATTATTGACAGAATTTGACTTCAGGCTAATTAGGTTACCAGATCGGTATTTGAAGTATCTGCCGGTTTTTGACTATTTTACAGCTAACATCAGCTTGATGCCGTAGGGAGTTACATGTACAATAGCGGAAGTACAAACAAAATGATCATGGGACCATGGGATCAGCATTACTAGAGTACGGTATGTTGAACTATTTGATGAACTAACAACAAATTTTTTCCACAGAAAGATACCTTCAGTCTTAGTCCAGTCGTCTTGGCTGCAGATGATCTTTCGGAACCAGCAAGATCAACCAGGTTGATGCGACTACATCTGTTACTCTTGTGAAGCTCGCCGTCTAGCTCCTCAGTCTATGCAAAGGTTTGTCAGAATAGTACAGCTTAGAGCAGGGCTTTGGAGCCGGAACTGGAGCCCGGAGCCGGAGCCCCGGAGCCGTACATTTTCACCGGAGCTGGAGTCAGAGCCGGAGCTCTATATAAAATTCAGTCGGAGCCGGAGCCGGAGCTGGAGCTCGTTGTTTGAGGAGTAGCTCCGGCTCCGACCAATTTCATAAGATGCTATTATATATGCAACAACCACATGTGCTGATTTTGAACAGCAGGCCTGAATTTTAATGCTGTGCACAGCAATGACAAATAGTAAAGTGCGTTCTACTGCAACTATGATGTTGTCGACAATTGACAAGTATTCAGTATGAAGTCACAAGCCGGCACGGCGGCACCTATATGTCTTCGTTGCTACATCGGATGTTACTGACGGCTGAGAGACGCTAGATTACTATAGATAACTAACCTATGGGTAGATTAGTAATCTATATAGACCAGGAATGGCCAACCTCTTCGGCTAAAGAGGCAAATGCAATTGACGACTGAGTGCGCGGTCCACTAGCCGCGCCAAGCGGGTAAGATTTTTTAAGTTTATAAATAAACTAGGTGAGTATTGCGGGTCTATTGTGTACCACCCGCTACGCTCAGTTTACAAGGACACGACTATTCGGCGTCTGGACACATCGATATCGAAGGTCTCCGATAAAATGCGACAATCATTTTGTGCCTACATTTCACCGTCGACGATTTTTATGCGAGCGCTAACGCGAAAAGACTTTCTCCCGTAATTGCGAATACAGTTAGACTCAATCGGGTAAATTAGGCTTTTTTTTCATTTTCAGTAGGGGGTAGGCTACCAACCAAGAAATTGTGTGACAATTAAACACGCGAAGCGTGAAGAAAAATTTCGCCACTATTTTAGTTTATGTTATCATACGACGATTTACTGAAAATGTGACTAGACCCTGAATCTGCCAATGCGTCGGAACTGATATTTTAGTCATCAACATCCCAAGTGTCGCAGCCAGAATTGTAATTTTTGGTTGGCATTGCAAGTTCACAATCTGAGCAATTCATTTTCGATAATATAATAGGAAATTACCTCGCGGGCCACGCAAAACCCTCTCGCAGGCCACACTTGGCCAGCGGGTGGGCCACCCCTGATATAGACAGGACCATTCGATAATTTCAGAGCCGGAGCCGGAGCTGGAGCCGGAGCAGTGGTAATAATGCTGCTCCGGAGCTGGAGCCGGAGCTAATGTATGATAGAAGAGAGCTCCGGAGCCGGATCTGGAGCAGTTTAAATTTACGGCTGCTCCAAAGCCCTGGCTTAGAGGGAACATTGATCAGAGGTCTCAATCTCGAATGTGCTCGCAGGTCAATATCCTACTTTTTGGTGGTGCAACGGGCCGCAGCACCAGTAATAGGGGAATTCAATGTATTCCCGAGTAGGCCTTATTTGACAGAACCTTGCAGACTGACATTCCACACGCATCTCGAAAATGACGTAATTTACTATTGTGAATTCACGCCTGGCACGAAAAAAATCACATTTCAAAACACTCGAATAAAATTGTTGCTGTACATTACATCGTTGCTGTATATTTAGCAGCAGACACCATGAGAGAGTACAAACGCATCAGGACATCATAAAAGCTGTCGCGTTATAATTTTGCAGCAAGCGGACATTCGACGTGTCACACTTATAGGTAGAGTATTTTTGAATTTTACAAAGATTGATCTGATATCAGAGCATTGGATCAGTACAGCCTAATCAGGGTTTCAGGCGTACTCCTGATAACAAGGCTAATGATCATGACATTACTTAAGTCAAATTAAATCAGCGTTAGATTTACCTTCCAATAAAGGAACAGATCAATAACAACTTGAATATGATTACTATGCCATAGCGATAGAAACGTCCAATCGCGTAAGTATTCATTGATCTTCCACTGCGTGGTAACTTTTGGAAGTGATGTAATAGTGAAGTTTGATGAGTAGGTCCAGGCCTCTGGAGTAGATTTAGGTTTTCAAATAAAAAAAAACGATATTTGGCAGTTAAACATTGTCCAATACTCAGAAATCCAAAATACTGTCGTGGGCCCCACAGAATGGTCTCGGACCTCTGGTCTCTATCTTAGTAGCTGCAACAGCAGTCAATGGCAGCAATCTCGCATATCGGGGCTGCAAAGCAAGAGCATAATTACCGTGGTTTTTGTAACGTTCAAGACGAAGACGGAATGCGATCTCGAACTGCAGTCGTTCATTCCTGTGGAGGCGGTTACACGTTGCTGATTCCCAACGGCCAGCCAGGAGCGGACGTCACTAACATTAGTGACCACATATCTGAAAAAATTTGTATTAAATAAACTTTTAAAAGTTTTGGAATATAGATTGGGACAATCTGAGTTCTGACAATATAATATGCTGTTGTGATTGTCATCTCAATAATAGATTAACTGACTAAATATTAGGGTATTTTTTCATAAAAACAAACACAATGACTGAAACTATATCCAAATAACTACAAGGCCAGTCAAAATCTAGATATCTCTTTGCCAATCGATTCAAGGACCCGTCACATACTACCACCAGCCCTCCACCGATGACCCCAAACTGTAACCACAGCTCAGTTGCCTGCATACATTTCGGCCAGAAATGTGTATACTGACTGCCAGTGAGCATTAGCGGGATTTTTACCTCAGGTGAAAATTTTTTGTGAAAACTCATGCAGCTAGATATTTCGCCACAGACGATACATTTTGAACTTGAAAATTTTAGCCCCAAATATTAAGCTTACTTTGATAGGCCCTCCACATAAGGTCCGTTCTGTGGATGTTCTCGCACCTTCAACTGCAAGACAACACAACGTTAGCAAATAAAAATACTGATACACAAATTCAAGGTCTGATTCCAATATTTTCGTGATGTAGATTGCCGTAGTTCAGCAATCAACATCTTAAATTTCATTCAACTTACATTGGACTTCTTCTCTGCACCATTTCCAGTCGATGAAGAAACTAGCAAGTCACGGATCTTTTCGTTGTAGATTTCAAAGTAACTCATTTCGATGTGGAAACGAGCCTGAAACGGCAGTGAACTCTTTAAACAATAGACCGATTGCAAAACTTCATATTCTGACTCACTCCTTTTTCAACTGAAGAAACACTTTCAAACATTTCACTGCAGAAGCGGGGAATGATACCTTCTTCATCAGGCGAACCCATCATACTAGCAAAGTGATAATATGGAACATTCAAATAGGACAGCTTGGCAAAGTACAATTTGGCAGCGTGCTAACTCCATAGTAGGGCTTGGCATACTCAAGCCTGAGTGATTAGATTCTGAAGCGAGTATCAGGGTGCGAGTAAAGTCGCATATCAGTTGAGTTAGGGTTACCATAGAATGAGAAAACAGAAGACTTTTTACAAATCAAAAAATCAATCATATTGAAGGAGAAAGCAGGTAATTTCAAAATCTTTACAGGACGGTCTGTGGTGTTGACTAGAGAAATTCATTTTTCCACCTCCACTCCCGGAATAACTGCTCGAACGTCTCGGCTCCACATTTCATGTCATTTATGGAGTTTTTTAGTTGTGTCCTGAGAATCATCTAGCTGCGAGAGCTATAAAGGAGGAAGAGTTGCCAAAAACGGGCACCTTTAGGCGTCCTTGGTGGACATTTTCGATTTCCTAAAAAAGGACGACAAATCCTCCTAAAGGAGCATGTATGGTAACCCTAGTTGATGAGTATTATTCATTTTGATGTAATAAAAGTATGGAAGATGTGAAATATTCAAAGATGTACGCTACGTCGATGCCTCTTTCATTGCATTTTGAGAAAAAGCTGCAAGTTGATCAGGAATTCACCGAAATGTCATTTTCACCAATGTGTGTAGCTTTGTAAGCTTTGTGCTACATGTTTCGTATTCAGCGAAACGACTAATCGATGTTTCAAGGCTTCCACAGTGGAAATTACTATCGCAACCAGGCACGTAGCCAGTGGGTCGCAACACCTCCTTTTGGAATGACCATTTTAACGCTAATGATCAGTTGCAATTCAATAAGTCGTATTATCGGTGTTGCGCGCAGCCACGGCCAATTAGCGAGATTCGTCTGCGCACATACTAGACCAGTGGTTCTCAACCGCCGGTCCGCGGACCGGTGCCGGTCCGCGAGGAATATTACAATTTTATACTTTAATTTCAAGATGCAATGTTGAAGGCTTGTCCTTTGATAAAATAAATAAAACATCTAATTTTAAACTGATTCAAAATTTTGTGAGGTAACATTAGGGCTAGAAACATGTTCGATTTGACTTAAAGTACAAGACGTTTCATTTGACGACACGCGAGCGACAAATACAGAATAGATACGAGCTCACTCATCGCTAAACAGCGCAGTTTGATCATTGGTTTTTGATCAATTTATGTTGTGCAGGACCGTAACTGGGGCACCCCAAAAGGCCCAATT
The DNA here is from genome assembly GCA_000444245.1 of Botryllus schlosseri. Lineage (NCBI taxonomy): Eukaryota > Metazoa > Chordata > Ascidiacea > Stolidobranchia > Styelidae > Botryllus > Botryllus schlosseri. The sequence goes on from ATSW01000048.1 coordinate 12,496, forward strand.
GGAGAGGGCCGAGCTTGAGAAGGGCCCCAAATTTTTTCGCAAATGAATATAAATCATAGCGTTTTATTTAAAAGTTTTTCCAACATTTTTCAATTTCTTTTCGGGCTTTGCACGATTTATCGTCCCTAAATGTCATGCTTATTAGGTGCCCTTCTCCGAGAAATACGCATGATTTATAGGCATTACGGCGTCAGCCATTGCCGCACCACGACGTATCCACACATAATGAAGTTTAGGTTAACATATGGGACTCCGAAATTTGGGCCTAAAATTCGACCGCAAGAAAAGCGCTTATCAGTCGTGAATGATCAAAAATTGTCGCCATTGTCACGATAAGCTACGTAAACTCTCTGATTACGCTGAGTAGAATGGATGTGATCACAAGTACAGATGAAAACATCCACACAAGCGTAGGGTCTTGGGGCGAAGCCCCCGGAAATTTGGTTATCGCCCTGTGGGGGCCCCAAGATCAACGTTTTTGGGGGTGGGCTGACGAAGTGCTTTTTCGGCCCGGATTTGCGGATGGCAGGTATAGCTGCTGCAATGTGTTTTCTTGCGGCACGCACTGTATTCGCAATTGCCGGAGTAGCCTGCGTCTGGTGGCAGTGGGCAATGAGCAAGGTAGCACGACAAGGTGCTTGGTTCGACTCCGATACGCTTCTTCTCTTGATATTGTCGGTCGGTATTGAGTTGGCGTGGCCGTTTAAACCCACGGCTTTTGGCGCGAAAGACTGTAAACGACTCTCAGCGGTAGCACGTTTACCTGGACAAGGCAATTTTACCCCGACTCGGCAGACTCACTACCATAAAATCACATGGGTGCCATCATGAATATTATTAAATACGATCAAAACCCTCCAAATGTCACTCTCTAGCATCATATAATTGCCAAAAACGGTTGCATAACATTTTGGCTTCATTTCAATTTTGACAGTTCACCGGTCCGCCAGACATTTTTTGAAATTTTACCGGTCTGCGAGGCGAAAAAGGTTGAGAACCACTGTACTAGACAATGTAATGCGACGCGATCTCCCGCTGAGATAATTGCAAAATTAGCTCATTGATTGCAGCCCCGATCTCGGCAATCGTCGCTGGCCCGATTTATTGCGTCTCCAACAAGCCTACTTTCATTGGCTTGAATCGCATCTGCAATAGGCCCGGTGTGCACTGTACCATCGGTGGCCTTCACAATCGCATCTCCTCTGCCTGATGTGCACAATATAACCATTGGCCTACACAATTGCATCTGCGATAGGCCTGGTACCAAAGATCATCGCTGGCCTAACTATCGCCTCTCTAACTTTGCTCAGGCTCCATCTCTCAATGGCTTGGAGACAACGCTGTGAAGTGTATGATGATTAGCGATTGTGACTAAAGAGTGACATTGCGAACCTGAATGACATCGAAATGATTTCCGCTAATATTTGAACATAACCATCAGAAGATCCGTGTCAAAGCTTGAGTCATAAAAGATGAGAAAGGTCTGAAATTGACCCACCTGAAATCAGTGCCATTATAGAACAGATTCTATAACAACTCAGACAATTTGACTTGCGCAAATTGACGCCGAGGCCACGTAATACTGTTGATGAGCGAGCATAATTAATTGTTCACGAGAGATCAGGGACTCACTAATTGACAACACTTCCGAACTCGTTGGCAAGCTTACCGTAAGTTTGTCAACACGATTGTATAATCGTCATATACGCATGTACTTAACCCTGATGAATTTATGCTATATTGATGAATTCGAAAAAAATCAAAACCCCCCTTTTGATTCAAACGTCCCCTGATTTTTCGGCTGGCTGCGCGCCTGATCGCAACTATAATTTCCGTTGATTAATTAGGCTGTTCGTGGCAAGGAGCATATAATTTCAGTGACACTACAGTTCACTTATTGCATGTACGTCTGGCATGAGGATAGAGTCACCACAATATTTTATTCGGTCTTTGATGAATTATGCAAGAAAATCTTAGTGAAAAGTGAACTGTTGATACTAGAGCTGCAGGAGGGTCAGCATTACTTAGCAATATTCATCATCGATGATGGAGAACACTCACGTATATGATTTTCCTGACCCTGTTTGCCCATAAGCAAAAAGACAGGTGTTGTATCCATTGAATGCGGCATCGAGCAACGGTCTACCAAGTTTCTCGTAAATCGTTACTTGATTTGCAATGAGCAATCCTGAAAATATTCAATTGTAACAAAATTATAAATCAGATATCTATAATAATAGATTCAAATCAGATATATATGTTAGTGTTACAAAACTTCTGTAAATACGAATTGACCAAAGGGTAAGCGAATCACTTGCAGAGCCCATAGTTCTACCTCCAACACAGTGGTTCTCAAACCTTTTTAGACATGACCATTTACGATAGCGAAAAATTTCGCACTCCCTTATCGTGATATCACAAAATATCGAAAAGAGCAATCAGAATGGCATTGAAGGTTACATCTGTAATTCTCAAATAATAAATTAGGATAATAGACATCAAGTGGTGGTCAATCGCGCGGGACACTACCATTTTTTTAGCTAGCTGCGGCTTCGCAAACCCCTTCAGATGCTGCCACGCCCCCCAGTTTGAGAACTACTGAGACT
>ATSW01000049.1:0-12794 GCA_000444245.1 Botryllus schlosseri
ACATAGTACTATACATATGGTTACAACAGTGCTAGAATTAGTTGCAGTTCGAAATTTTGTAGCAATGAAGAACGTTGCTATGCAGGCATATCCAGAACTACTTTCTACTTAACAAAATTCAAGAAATGAAAAGCCATAGTTGAGATTTGGATTTAAAATTTACTCTTACATCTTATGCTAAACATCTCCGGTAACACGTCACCAACAGTCTACCATTGCTCGAGCTTATTAGCGTATGTACTCTTTGTGGTTCTGTCGGCTCATCCGGTCATGCAAGTTTTCATCATCCNNNGCAGTCTNAGATCTACGATCAGCCTCCTCGCCCGGATGTTAAAANNGTGGAGTCGGGGAATAATCGAAAACAAAAAGAATCGACACGGATACAGACCTACACGCAGACGGTCAAGGCGAAAATCACCTTCGCTTTTGTGTTGTCTATGGGAGAAGCGGGATTTTGCGACCACTCTGAAAGCCTTCGGCAGGAGTATCGACACCGGCATCCGTCTAACGGCTATCTTGATAATAGTTTACTACATTACAAGAAAATTAGGACTTGATATTGTTTCTTCAAATCAGTATTACGACTCATCAGGTTTCCCGATATGAAAATCGGGATCAATTAAAATCGGAAAACTGCTTTCGGCGTGTCCCACGGAGATCACCATCACTACATGCAAAAGTTGAATCAGTGACTGGAACAGTCTATAGTTAGGGCATGAGCGACATGACACATACACATTGTTAACGGTCTAAGAGTACATTAGAGGCTGGGCAAGATACTTAAAATACGGTATTTATATAGCTTAGAGGCGACACGTAAAGGCATATGGCAGGACCTCGACCGGACTTGACCATGAAGTTTCTGTAAATTGGCGCTAAACGAAAATAAGAAGATTAAGAACCACCTCTATATGGCACAAATATGTAGATGGCATATGTACTGTACCCTGCACCCAGCAAATATAGCCTATGTCATGTAGGGTCGACAAGAGAATCAGCGGGAAATCTGAAAAATGAACACTGATAGGCAATAATGGGGTAAATGAAAATATACCATGCGGACTTCAGCGGCGAATTTCACACGTTCTATTTATTCAACTTAAGAATTCACTGAAATGACCTCGTAGCGGCTTACAACTACAAAGGCTATCGCATATCTGTTGAACAGCACATTTGAAATCGATACTGCGAACCCCTATTGTGTAAGCTCGTGCTAAAAGGACGATTATGATATTTTATATTAATGGCCTCATCCCTGCCCAGTTGAACAAGAGTAAGCTAATGTGCGCGTTATAAGAGCGATGGTCAGTTGATGCCGTTTTAACGGCCAAGGTTAACTAATCATTGTATGGAAATCAGGGCATAGCAGGCTATTGTATGGTACTGAATCGAAGTGTGGTATGACATTGCATGATCGAATTAATTTTGTAGTTCCATATACCTTACAATGCTATGCCCTGCTAAAAGCACGACATAAGTGAGCATAGAGCCACAATGCCACATGTGTGAGAATAGAAGAGTCGCTATATAATTGTGTGTCGTCATTACCTCTAGCCTGGCAATTTTACTTTTACTTCATGTTGCCAGCTATTCTTCTGTCAATTCACATACGATACGAGATCTCTTCGTCGCCGTTCGGCTGGCATACTTGCATAATTAGGCTAGTGAAAGAGCGATAGGCTTGAGAACATTTGTAAAAGTATTGCGGGGTGATTTTCGGCCGTGATATGCTCTTTCGAATTCGCGCAGGACACGGTATGCTTATTTGCTACTTCATCGATGTTTGCCTCAACTTGTTGGATGAGAAGGGGCTGTACTGCTGTAGGGCTTGTAAACTTGTAAGGTAAAAGGTACTATTTCGTAAAGACTTAGATAACCTGTACTAATAGTTACCGATTGCTTAACAAAATAGTATTGTTGATTTACAGATTAGCCTGTCGAGAGGCTATTCACGTGTCACACTTTCTAAATATCTTTAAATAAATATCTCTTTATCGACGACCCGTGACTCTCGATGATAAATAACACCATCGACCACTTCCGAATTGTGCTTATTTATGCTCAGCGATAGTTATCATTTACCCAATGATAATGGCCAACCTTTTGTCGAAGTTGTGACAAGACATTAACATGTTTATAATACCGCATCAGCGGAATACGACACTGGAGATACCACAGAAAGGCGTCCGCTATACGCGCTATTCAGAGAGATAGAGTTGGGTCATTCGACTAGTTGTTGTTGAGGTACACGGGTACACCATACCATCTTTTGCGAGTGTTATCTCTACTTTTGCAGAGCTGCATCAAGTAGCATATCTTGTGTATGTAACACTCGGTGTTAAAAGTCGAAAATATGGCTGCAGTAGATTCCAGCTCCTGGCCATTTTGGGGGATAGAACATAGGAGAAACTTTTCAAGCTTAAAAGATGATCAGCATATGCCTGGGTAAGTCAGCAATAGATATGTACAATTGTACATTACTCCTCAATAATAGTTAACCGTTTACAGTACACCATTCATATTATTATCTTCTATTTCTACGGCTTAACCGCCTACTACCAACGTACAGCACTGTTCTAGCAAAAACGCCTTGGATGATGCGAGAAACGCCGGATTTGTCTGCACTTTGCAGTGACGGTTCAGTCGTTGTAACCATCGCTAAAACACCGTTCCATTATTCGTGGCAGGGTAACAGTAGCCGCAATATTCAAACGAGCGTTATATGCATTCTCAAATCTCAAATACCGTGAGGGTTTTCGGGAGTGTAGTCAGAATGACAATTTGGATGGGGCACGAACATTCCAACAATAAAGTGACACCGAAGATATACTGTCTACTGTGGCGTAGAAATAGGATTTAACGTCACAATACCCGTGACCCAAAGTGTGAGAGGCAAGAGATCTTATCAACAGTCAACATTATTCTCTCACGCACTATGCACCCGCCTAATCAGATAGTTACCATACTATAGGCTTACCATACGTCCTCTTTTAAGAGGATTTGTCCTCTTTTTTGACTTTTTTGAAAGAAGACCTTTTTTTTTTTTTTTTTTTCTTTTAGTCATCCACCTGGCAATGTAGAGTAAAAAACGTTATTTTGAGATCTGAGCAGAAGTGAAGACCTTTTTTTTTAGTCAACCGACCGCAAAGTGGGAAAAATTCACCGGTTTTTGAGAATTCTACTCCGGTTTTGTATCTTGCAAATTTCTGAAAAAGTGTCCTCTTTTTGCATTTTCAAAATATGGTAAGCCTACCATACTAGCTAATAATATTTATTATTATATTTCTTCGGAAGGCCTTGAATGCACCACTGGACCGAAATTACACTAGTGAATCACAGCATAATTTCTGTAATTTCGATTCTTCATTTTCAATCATCTCTACCTCTGCTCTGTAACCCTTGCCAATTCTTCATCTACTGCAATTCCGTAATCTGACTTCTCCATGTATTGCATAGGAATAACAATGTGACTGCATTACTGAAATTTTAAAAATTTACTCCAATCTCGCCATTTTCCTTTGGGTGCAGGTTGCTCCCCGGATTATGTGTGTATTGACCAGTTTCTTACGGTGAATAAAGAATATAATACTAAACAATTTTGCGTACTATATATATTTAAAAGGTACACCGGATATTTGCCGCAGTATAAATACCAACTTGGAGGTACTTACGCTCAAAATAGCGCGGAACTAGCGAAAACACAAATCGTACGCAAACCCCTTCCACCGATTCCGCCGAAGTCAAAGCCTGATTTACCGCAGCAGCTAGAAAGCATAGATGGCATGCATAGATACACGCAAAGGCTGGTACCTGGTTACACCGGTAGGTTTTTGGGCGAGGTTTCATTTTCGCGCTAAACTCATTCGCTATACCCTTCCATTTGAGGCTACGTTCCGCATCGACGGTATAATTTTGGCGAGAATTACAACGACGATTGCAACCGCTGCATTGCGTCATTTCTGAATGAAACCGAAGAGGCTGGCAAAAAAATCGAGACGCTTCAGACGCAGGTGCAGCACTCACCGAGACTGGCCCCCATTGCGAGTACAGAGGAAGTATTAGCGAAAATCAAAGATTACAATGCCACAAGGAGTGCGGTATCCATTAATGGTGATTATTAATTGTATCGCAGTCTATTCTTCTAAAACGGCATGCTTGACTTATAGTCAGAGGTGGTTTGTAACTAAACACTTCTACGTTTTCGTAGTGCTCAAGTATAGGTTTTGCATTCTTGTGCCACCTATTCAAGTATTAGACAAGGGTAGGCGAACCTTTTTGCTATTCACGGCCGCATTTCGATTACTTATTTGGCCAGTGCATAGCCGTAATGAATTTAACTGGACCCCAAATACCCATGTCCATTTCTGATCAACTCCGAACTAATTTACGTTTTCATATCGTCTCACTATATACGCACCGAAATTGCTATATAGTTGTCACTGGTCAAAGGTCAATGACCATTGGTCAATGGTCATGTTATGAATGGGATCGGTTATGGTAGCCCAGAACGCCAAAATTTTTTCAGATTCACGAATGAATTTCGTCATTTATGTTAGTAGTTTCACATATTACTATCAAATAGCCCGTGTGATCAAATTCACCGGTAGAGTTGATGGAGGGAGTGTTTTCGAAAATTTAGGGCAAGTTATTGATGATGATGCGTCTTCGGTGGGGGGGGGGTCAATTTTTATTAGTCACTTTGCTGCATGCTATAATTCCATGACCTCCCATCAGGATTTTCGGTATAGTGGAAATATATTGGAATCTCTCAAACGTACCAGAAAAAATTTCTTTCGTGAGGAGCACACGATTCCAAGTTGATATTTAAATGCGAGGTGGATAATTTTCCTTCGCTGTTCGCATCTGCATACTGCGGGGCTCAGACTGCCAAGGGCGGTACTATATTAAAATCGAAATATGAAGTCGCATTGAATCGCGGCCAGCTCGAAGAAAATTTCGAGATTAATTAAAATCTCTGAAAAATTCGGGAGTCAATTCGTAAAGTCAATTTTATGTCGACAGCCGCTAACACATACTATAATTGAATCACGTGTCCACGGCCGCAGAAATTTCCTTCAACGGCCGCAGGTTGGTTACCCCTGTTTTAGACTACTCCCCATTCTACCAGGACAGCTTTGTAAGGTAAAACTACATCCGTTACGATTTGAATTTCGAAAAGTGGAAAATAGTTTTAGTATAAGTTTGCACCACCGTGATGAGGGAAGTAACCATAAAAACATAGGTGAAGTAGCCCGTGTATAACGGTATATAACTAAATATTTAACAGAAGATTTCACGCATTCGTAGTGTCATATGTCGTTTTGCGGTAGTCACGGGAATACATATTGCAAGTTTGAAAGTATCCACTTGCGATTCACAACAAAAAGCAAGCGGCCGCTCGATCAAATCTACTTTTTGAAATTACATATTTTCAGTACTTGTGAAACATTTCACTTTTCTATTTCCACTTGAGCTAGTTTTGAAATGTCTTGAATATTGATACTCCACTCCTACTTGTAATTGAGTATAAATTTACTGCGTAACATTTACTTCTATTTGAGTATAGCTACTAACGCTCACTACTTTGTCAACTTCTGATTATATGCAGAGCCGCGGAAATCATTCTTAGAGCCGCCTAAACTCGGTTGGACCGGCTACGTTCCCAGAATCAAGGCCACGGACATTTCTTTGGGCAAGAGGCGAACGACCGCAAACGAAGACGGATTGCACGCGTTCATGGTACGGCCTTGACTTGTCAATTTACCACTGCGGTTGTCATACCAATCCCGAGTCTTCATACACACGCAGGCCGACCAGGAAGACTGGCAAAAAACGGCCGGCCAACCAGTCGACCCCGATTCAAAACACGAGGACTTACCGCAGTGGGTGTTGAACAAAGGATCCCCGTACCACGCGGATGGTTTGAAGCCTAGTTACACAGGATTTGTTCCGCGTAAGTGCGCGACAAGATAACTATATCCAACTTAATCCGGCTGTACATATCATATCGGATCGTTTGCTTTGCGAAATTCACCACTTCAGTTATTAGCAACGTCTCGAAAGTGAGATGTATAGGCTCGATCTCGCGCGATTGTCTTGAATAATATTTAGTGAAGCCAATATATCAAATCAATAATGTCAATATTCTTACGTTGAACACACACTCGAGAGGTGCACAGTTTACTTCAATATCTATAATGTCACGTTCCGGCATTATTTGCGATTTCTCAAAATTACGAGTTTTCACACGCATTAATATCGTTGCTAACCAAGATTTATAGGCTCAATTTCGGGCCCAAATAAGTCAATGGAATTCCCGGGTCGTTTCGGGCTTGTTTAGCGAAAAGATAGTACGGACAGTTCCCTACATTTCATCAGCTTGCAGTTGTTCCGTCGTAGATAAATTCATGATTCTGCCGAAGTCTCGGTTATACTATATGGCCCCGATGTGAAATACTTGTTTGGAAGAGATCTAATATACTGCTTATCACTCAATTAATATTATAAATACATTATAAGTGACACACCAAACAGACCGACACCATGATGCCTTTCTATACTTATAACCAGAGGTGATCAAAGCATCCGAAAATAGTACCGACCAATTGTAATGATGTAAAATACTACAAATAAGCCTACTGGTAGCGCATGATACAGTATAATAGAACTACTTCTAGTATAGACGTAGAAAACTGTAGGATTGGGAATGATGAAGTAAGTACACTTGAAATAGTTTGAACAAAGCGACAGCTTGTAAAATAGCTATATTCGCCAATGGGGTGTTCCGAAACTATATTCCATATGATCTTTGCAACATTCTTGAAGTAAAATCGTGGAAATAATTCGGCATTGAGAACGGCAGTACATGTATAGATGCGGTCATAATGTACAATTTTAGTCAAGTCCAATTTGACGTGGAGCCGCTCAAGGCAGGTCAAATACATTTCTAATTTCTACATCAATTTAGGATTTGATGTTTCGTTTCTGTAATTAACGGACCGGCCTTCAACCTCTTGTATTTTGCCATTGAGATATAAAATTATAATAAAGTTAGCGGACCGGCAGGACAGCTGACGCGGACCTGTTGTTACCACTGCTGGACTAAACAAAAACTATCATACAGTTATCCCTAATAGCAGGTAGAGTCAGTTGATGAACTTCGCAGAAATGTATCACATGAACAAGTTCCCATTTTGAATCGTCTATCAACTTTCAGATCGTCGATTCGTTTGCGGCCAAACCTACGGCGAGATGACCCGGCAGACAACGGTGTGCGCGAAGCGCAGACATCGGAAAGAGTGAAATGAGAAGACTTTCGATGTCCTGTGACAATTCTGATGGAATGGATTAACGAATCTATCGCAATTACTATACGCGCTTCGCGACAATTTAACACAAAGTAGCGTTCATTAAATGCACGACAAATATATTTTCTCACGTACGACAATAGGCTGGAATTGACACAATCGCCAAGTGCTGATTAGCGTGGCGGCTGGTACATGCATTGCTTTCCTGTTGTTATCGGTGAATGTTTTCCCATGGAGCTTACGCGGCGCGAGTCTACGTCTGTTAGTGATGTTTGGTAGCAGGTGGTTTATCAAGTAGGTATATCAATTTGGATCGACTGGAATAGGGCTCTATGCGAGGTTTTCATTTGTAATACAAATATCTGAACCTCGCAATGAACTGTGGAAGTATTGCATATCAGTATATACTTGTATACTTGCATATACTGCAATATATACATCTCTATTGGTCAGTATCCAGCTGAGAAATATATTCAGACCACAAAGTGGTATCGGATAGTGAAACACAAGAATATTTGTAAATTCAGCATTAGCACTGGTTCCGTTCCAGCATTGTCAGCTACCCCTGGCGGTGCATAAATCCCTGATTTTCAATCGGCTTGAATGCTTGTGCAAGTACTTCCACACCATTGTGGCCTGCTACCGACGACCAGTATGCTAACTATAACTATTTTGAGACTTCTAGCACTAATCTTAGGGTGGAATCCCTATACCAAACTAAAATGTTGTAATTATGACAAGAGGTCGACCAACTATCGGCTCGCCGATAATATCGAGTCGATATCACATTTCGATAGAAATATCGGCATCGGTCCTTTGAGGTAGGAAAATTTCGGCAAATTTTTATGACGTCACAGCATGGGAGTCGGAGAATTAGAATAATCTGCGAGGACTTGGGAATATTGATATATCTCTTATAGTTTACAGGCAGATGTGGTCGAAGTAGTCATCGTTGGTACTCAAACACGCGAGTAATCAGTGAAAGTAGGCAAAACCTACTTGAGTACTCTTGAAAAGTAGAAGTGTTTCGCTACTGACAACCTCTGCTTCTAGATACACACTTTCTAGCTTGATTTATGTCCAATCAAAGTAATGGGTACAAAGCTGTTCAAATAGTTTAGGAAATGTGAGTTGAGCTAGATGGTATGTTTGATTTTAAATCGGCTAGATATATCGGGGTTATCTGTGAAGGAGCTAGTTACCAGTTTTATCGGTATCGGCTCTAAAATCTGTTGACGATCAGGCTCTTATAATGACAGAGACGGACCGAAGTGTGTCGAATTAGCTATACCCCGAGAACGACTAGTGCTGTATAATCCGCTCTTGTATATTACGTATAGAAACGCAGATACGTGCATCATATACATAGAATTACCATGCAGTATTACCGCTGATGTAGTTTGAAATTTTCGTAGGATATTTACTTCCTTGGGTAGGGTAATATTGAAAGTCAAAATCGTTACTCGCGTAGGAGAGGTATAGATCAATTCTACCAACGGAAAGGACTTAGGGTAAACAGTATTGCATTTCAATTCAGACCGAAGGGAGTAACGAAGTAGCATTTGTTCGCCAGAACCCGTTTCGAACACATTCCACGTAGTCATTGAATATTGTTGTTACGAGTTATTAGGTGCGATAAATCCACTTATACAATTACTAATGCTCGACAAAGCAACATAAATCCCACACAACTGTTAAAGTATACTAGTGCCACGTAAATGCAGAATTATACAAATCGCTAAACAGTTTATGACATTTAAAATCAAAACTTCCCCGGTTCTAAGCCTTTAAATCGAACGAGAAACACATTTCGGCATACGCAGGTAATTATCATAAATTGGTCAATCCACGCGATTACAATAGATTAAAGACATGAGCCGGAACTGAAGTGTATTTATCAAACACGGAAATCTCATATTCATCGGCGCGGCAATCCATCACTTACATGCTAATACCCTAATTCGGATTTGGCGGAGATAATCGACTGAATCTTAGTCGGTAGAGGAAATATTGATTCGCGAAATGAGCTTACTGACAGAATTTAGAATATCAAGCAAACGTTGGGATTGATGACGCCCTGGGGACTTGCACTGTGCGCAATGGTATCAACCTATGAATTGTTATCGACACCTTCTTCTGAAGCGGTCCGTCCGCTGCCCGCATTTGGAAATTATGCAGGCATGTAGTGATTGACTGAACCAAGTTTTCTTAACCGGAGGTCCATGGGCCATTTGGGCATCCGCGGACTAGTTTTAAGGGATCCATGAAAGGCCAATGTTGAATGTACTTGTTTTTGACTTATATTCCGATTTTGTCGTGACGCGGGGCGCGGCGAAGGTCATGACCCTTTTCAAGTCATCAGCGTTCCCAATTTCGCGGCTTGGGGGTCCACGAAACCACCAAAAAAATTAGGCTAAAAAACCCTGTATTACACAAAGATAATACTATATATATCAGTGCAGACAGTGCTGGTGTTTAGAGTTCAGAAGTACTGGTATCGGAGACACTCAGAACTTCAATCGACTATACTACATGGATTCCCTTCATCAATTTTGGGGTTCGTCTTTCGAAAATATTTGCGCCGTCAGTTGACTTTAACATGACTTTAATGGTAGTGGACGTATTTGTAACTTTGTATAGCTCTCTATTTTACGCAGACTTTTGCGGAATATATATAGTCCGAAAAGAATTTGTGGCAATGACAATCGTCTTCACTGTTTCACAAATTTGGAAACGGAATGACCTCAAGTTTTTTTACATTACTCCAAGAAGGTTAATTTAGAAATGGTAGAATAATACCTTATCAGTAGGCCATACTTCCACCCACATAACAGACAAGATGAATGATTTTGTGAAGGCTATAAACTACAGGCTTGCGTGATCGCATCAATTCGAGACCCTTCCCATCAAACGGACACAGCTATCGTACACACCAGCGGGGTGCTGACGTCTGAGCGATATAAATTTCAAGGTTTCATTCTCGGCGATGTGCTGAAGATTCGTCACGGATACAATTTCGGAATCACCGAAGGCACTGTACAGTACACTGTATTGTAAGTAAACAGTGTACACAGTTGTGGACAACAAAACTGATTTCCTGAACTTGATGCAAATTGCTTTTCCAATTTTGCAAATGACAGACGAGGCATAACGCTCCATGTTGGCCATTAAACGTGTCTTTTCCCAAACACATAACCCTTATTTTGTCGTATTAAAAAATCCTTCAAATTTACTTCAATACAAATTGGTGGCATTGATTAGAATTCATAATCATAACCTAGCTACACAGACTTTTGGTCATTTATAGCCGCCGATACACATTTTTAACATTACATTGCCTAGAATGTATAGTCAGTTTTCGCATACGCCGTACAGATTCTGACGCCACCTTGAAAGTTGAGTCCAAGAACTCTTGTCGACAAATTGCAAATCTTTGTGGAAAATCGCATTGAGCCGGAGTCCGAATTTCCTGTTTCAAGGCTAGTGATTTTAGTAACAAACATTGTAATCAATTTCACTAAATTGCATTGTATTTCGCCTTGACTTAATAATAAATCAGATGCATGTTTACAAGGTGAAATAATTCCCTGGGTCAAGCCGTCATATTATTTCCTATGTTAAGACTTTGTGGGATATATTACATTTAACGATTCATATCCGTAATACTTACAATACCATGCAATCTTTAACAAAATAATAATCAGGATACAATTAATACCAATAATCAAATGTCGATATTGTGAACTTTAGCAACTCGTATGGTCTTATTTTATTATCATATGTAGACCAAGGTGAATGTCTGATTGTTTCACTATTCCAAGTCATTTCGACTCCTTCCTGTTTCTCCATCTTTTCGCGGTGAATTTTCGCCTAAACTTGCAAACTCGACACTTGTCATAGAAATGTGTTTCGTGACATAGTATTCAGTGACCTCAATTACAGACGCTAATTAACGGAATAAATGAGGTTTGCACTTCGATACGTTGCGCTTCCGTCATCACGTCACCAGCGAATACGGGATGTTATTCTGTTTTGTGTATCATAATGACATCACGGTATAAAAAAGCATCCTTTGTGATCAATTGTTCGGCCATCGAACATTGCGTGTCTGTCTACGCGCGACTGAATCAAATAACGTGTACGACAGACAATAAATGTGACTATTTCATCACGTAAGATGAGTTCAAGTATTTATTTCGATGATTGTAATATTCAGCATCCGCGAATAGCATATACTTACGTTTGCAAATATAGATACAGTGTTTTGACAGTCGACAATAAGTGAACGAGCCATTTTCATTATTAGCTTACGGGATAATTTTCTAACGGCAGTCCCGCTGTGATGTTTAATGAGAAGTTAACAAGGATGGAGGCACGCGAATTAGGGATTTAGTTTAATGGCGATGTTTCAATATGGTGCGGCATCTCGTTTTCACGGTGCTCGCCGCGCTGATATAGAACCAAACGCGACGCAGAGGCCGGCGCGGAGAGCGTGTAATTGACCATCCGCATTTGAAGCTGTTTGTGTTATTGGAGCGATTATACATTTCGATCTCCTACCCGTGAAATGGCGTCCGCGTATAAGATATCGCGACGGGAGCGTGGCGCGTGAGGATTTTATGGCAATTATTTTTCGTATTGAAAAACCATGTTTTAATTGAAAGGTATTTAGAGAGTAGTAAACCGAACGCTCTGGGAACGATAACGACTTCTATCGGCCGAGGAGAAGTCGATTTGAGACAGTTCGTCTCGGTGTTATCCAATATGACCACGTTAATTTGTGGTTATTTAAGATGAATCTCGTATTGTGTCATAATTCTCTGTCGTCTGTCAATTTCCAGTAATTAAAACTTTCTGAAGGAAATTACCGCGCTGCATACTTGAAAGGACTCCGCTACAATCCCCGATCCATTACTGGTTGCGAGGGCGTACGATAACAGCCGCACGCGTCGTACTTACCCGTGCGGGAGAAAAAATCGCGTCGTGGGAACGTGCCGGTGAATGCTACATAAAAAGAAAGTATATCCATATCCCCGACATCATTATGATTACAACGTAATGACCTTGGGTCGCGTACAGATCGCCGGTCACAAGCTTTGGTTGATATTCCGAAAGTTGCATTCTGCGTCTATATAATCTTACTGCCGCTGCGTAAGATGATTCGCAAATTATGTAAGTCAAATTTGAGTTTATGCGTTGCTTATGGTGCATTGCTTTACGCATATTTCCGGCGGTTACGAAGACGAGGATATTATTGTTAGCAACAAAGCAATAAAACACATCAAAATTTATAAATGTGACAGCTTAGGACTATATATTTCGGTAACATTGCAACGTCCTCGTAGTCAAGCAATCATGGAAGCTGATTCGGGCACATTGAAAATCCAGGATGCGTCTGTAGACGGGATCGACGAGTCAAAGCAGAGGGCATCTTCTGATAAGGCGCAAGCTAAAATGGACCGAATTTCCTTCAGCATAGAACTGAGT
>ATSW01000052.1:0-11001 GCA_000444245.1 Botryllus schlosseri
AGCCTACTTTATAGGCTTACCGTTGTCGTATACGGCCCATTGCCTGCTCATTGTGAATCATAAACAGTCAAATGAAACAAATAGGTTGACATGGTGTTTTGCTCAACGTATCAAAATATCCTAACTGAAGCAAGGCTGCGTGGGCATTGGTTCTTATATCAAGAAGCGCATCCTGAAAATTTGCGACATTGTCAGAATGAACCAACTTGTTGTGTCACCAGCAGTGTACGCATAACTTCAGTGTTGTCATAGCCACAACTGCAGCTGTTGAACGTGCTTTCTATATTCCTGGCAAGCTACTTAGTAAGGAGAGACACTTCTTACCCACGAATGTAGGAAAGGTACCATTGTACTACAACAAATTTTAATTAGTTCTACCATAATGCGGGATGTAACTACTGGAATTCTTCATATGTCCAAATTTCGTGAAAATAACGATTTTTCATGCCAAAATTTGTTCGTTTTTAAGTCAAAAAAGTGTTTTCAGGCCAAACTACTTCGTAAGGACAGACAGTTCCAACCAGAAATAAAGATAAGTAGTACAATTCTATCACTATGTACGAAAACACATAATTTGCATACATGAGGTCAAAATTTTATCAAAATTAGGTTTTTTAGGGTCACAAAATGTCAAAATCGTTGAAAAAAATCGTCCCAGATAATATTTATATAGTGTCACTGGTTTTTTTCTTAAAATATTTGCATTCGATTCCCGAGAAATAAAAAATACGTGCAATTTACAGTTTTTTTATTCTAACTGTATTTGCAATTACAAGAGGCGGTATAACCCTACGATCTGCTTAATCCGTTGAAATGTTTCCGTGTGATACTGAACAGCCCGAACAAGTATCGGGCATCGGCATTTAGGTGGAAACCATCTCCCCGTATGACCAGACCTAGGCGTAGGCATACACAGTTTCAGCCAACGTTCGACTCCGTGAAGTGCGCTTCCAAAAAATATTGACAACGATAAAACCTTGGGATCATGTTGTTCAAAATATTCGACTTTGATATGTCCAGGCACCGAATCGTTTTGTCATTGCAATATGAGCACCCCTGTATGAATGCGGCCCGTGTAGAAAAATAGTGCATTGGACTAATAAAGAAATGCGAATTTGGAATAGCGTGCGTCGGCGATAATCTTGTCCGGAAGTCTGGAAATACCAACATGCTTCAACAAAGTAATTATTACCAATGGTCCTACCAAAGCTATTTGGCTAGAACTATAACAAGACTTTTAACCAGCGTTAATCCATTAACATGAAATCGCACGGGACGGGAATAGACTATTCGAATCGATCAAATCTGACGATGAAATTTTCCACTTTATCTTGGTTTGCGAAATGATTTTGTGACCTATATATAAATAGCACATGATTCCAAATTTGCATTCGTCCGCCAAAGAGTTCCAAGACCTATGGTTAAGACCCAATGCCCTTAACCGTGCAGCATGGATGAGCACACCACGTTCCTATGCTCAAAACCTGTAAATCTGATCACACTTATTCCATATATGCAAATACCAATGGTACAGAACAAATTCATCATTAACTTTGGAAGTACGTCTTGCGTCCATTCTTGCACGTAATCCGACGCGCTCGTGAATCGCGTATTACCAGACCTGATTAACTACTACATGTGCGTGTGTGTGTNTNTGTGTGTGTGTGTGTGTGTGTGTNTGTGNGTGTGTGTGTATGTGTGTGTGTGCGTAGCGATGGTGTGCGTCTCAGCAAAAAAGTTTTTACATTGGTTTGGTCTGGTATGCGTGGCGAATTCAAATATCTTTCGAGTTATTATTATGTATTCTTTATTCACACCAAAACTGATAAATACACACATAATGCGGCGATCAACCTGCATGCCCCCTATAAGGAAAATGGCGAGATTGAAGTAAACTTTAAAAATTTCAGTAATCAAGTCAAATTGTTCTTTTATGCAGTACATGAAAAAGTCAGATTACAAAATTGTGGTAGATTAAGAATTGGTTAAATCATTTCACAGGTTTTGTGCGCCACTTCTATAACAGTTATTACAAGGAATTTGCATCACACAAATATTTACAACACATCTCGGTCTTACTGGCACGCCAACATACACATTGCACAACCAATACACGGAATTACCCATAAGATACAAGATACGTAATTAACACAAACGTACTCATTTAGTTATACAAATAATGTATATCAGTGGTTCCCAAAGTGGGCGCCAGCGCCCCCCTGGGGGCGTTCGCGAGCGTGAAGGGGGCGCTGGCCATGAAATGGGCGATTGGGGGGCGCTGGCCAGAAAATTGGGCGGTAAGGGGGCGCTGAGAGCAAATGCGGGCGGTGTAGGTTTAGAAGGCAACTGCTGCGTATAGTGTTGAAACGATTGATTAATAAAGCAGATAGGTTATCAGTAAAAATGCATAATAGATTCAGTAAGGGCAATTCAGGGTCGCCATCTATTTATTCAGCTGTGCCGGAAAAGTCCATTGTTACTTGCCAATGTTATTCCTGCTCATCAATAGACTAATTAGGCAGTCGGCAGCATCTCCAAAAAGTGAGGTTCATTGTGTGCTGCTGTGAGAACTACAAAGTATATTTGAGCAGCTATTGCTCACTGCAAGATGTGATGGCTTTTTAAGAGAAGCTGTCTTGCGTGATTTTATGATCTGTTTCAAACGATCGTTCATTTTCCACAGCGCTGTCACCGTGGCCTTCGACACGGCGTTCTGGTTGCGAGAAACGAGATCACTCATACTTGACGGTTGTATTTCTCAAAATTTAAGGGTAGATTATATCCGTTCTTAGGAAAAATGAAACCTGATAAAGGTGAACATGGAGCTGCTTCAATCATCTCACAAAATTACACGAGGATGGTGATTTGGATCCAGGATATATTCCAATTAGAAATTCCTCACCGGATAATCAATCCATTCCGTGTAGTTTCCAGGCATGAAATGTTTGAGCAGCTCTTTACATTGCAGTTATAGGGTTACCATAGGCTACGTCCTCTTTTACTTTTACTTTTACTTTTACTATATGGCCGATCATCGAATTCGCGATTTCAAGTGGCAGGGATATATAAAGAATTGTAATTCCTTCAGAGAGTACAGGAGTATTTATCGCCAGATATCGTCCTGGGGCAAAAAGCCGAGTAGCTAAGCCCCATTACCCCCCTCATACCTACCTACCTACCTTACCTACGTCCTCTGAGGATTTGTCCTCTTATTTGCCTTTTTTGAAAGTGTCCTCGGAGGACGCTTAAATGTCCTCTTTTTTGAGAATTTGTCCTATTTTTTAAAAATATTGGTTAAATATATGTGGTAATTGGACTGATATAAAGGAAATCAGCGCTCGAGTAACGGTCTGGCAGATTTTTTCGGGACGTGAGCCAGAAAAAATCATTTTTTAGTCAACCAGCCGCTAACTCGGAAAATTACGATTTTTTCCGGATTTTACATCAGTATTGTAAGTCTGAAAGTTTTGAAATATCGTCCTCTTTTCAGATTCCCAAAATATGGTAACCCTAGTTGTAGTAGAGTTCAACCAAAAGTTCAATATGTCCAATCAATCGTTCTGAATACACAATTGAATAAAAAATAAACACTCTCACTGGAGTCGGGTTAGCTTTTTCGTCATTGCCCTTCCCCGCTCATATTTGATAGAACATGTTCTCAGCGCCGTGACCAAGTTCCTGACTACTTACAGCAGAAACCGACTGCCAGTAGGCACCCATGAAGTGAACACGGGAGATTTTAGAGTGATATTGTTTCTATCAAAACTCAAACTCAATATGACGAGAATGATGATGATGATACACCAGCTTCATTCGGCTCATTATTAGCTGTATTAAATGCAGAACAAATTTCGTTTTATGATCAGGCGTGGTGAGGGGGTGTCGGGGGGCGGTGGCACTTCATTCGTTGTCCAGGGGGCGGTAGCTCAAAAAAGTTTGGGAGACACTGATTGTATATGAATGTATTATCTATTATATACTATATAAATCGTCCTGGAGATATTTCGAGCTCTGTAACATTATCCAATATCTTTGGATCTGTTAGAACACCTTTCAAGTTCAAATTAATCCGGTTCAATTGCCAGTATAAAGTACTTGTCTTCTTTGGTGTTGGTATTTTACACAAACAAAGAGTCTTCTACAGGTTCTTCCGCATTGCACTCCTGACATAGTGGAGTGTGACAACAATCAATCTTAGGCCAATGTTGGTTCAGTCTACAATGGCCGCTTCTTAATCTACGGTGAATCACGTCTCTTCGCCGTGTCCCAATTTTGCTATATCGTCGGTAATTGAATCTTTCAAGTTGCGACAACATACTTCAACATAATTAACAAAGGCCGCCTGGAGCTAACGCGCGAGAGCGAGAATGGCACGAACATGGCTTATAATGGCGTGCTCTAAATTTTCAAAGACACCATCTCCATTACATCTGATCGGGCTGTGAGAGGATAGAAATTGATAGTTCCAATATGTTCATCTGAATCTGCATATTAAATCTGATAGTACGCACTGTAAATATTTAATGACTTGAAATTAACTCCAAATTTAAAAATTTGAGTTGGCCTACTTGACTCACGTCACTTCCAAACTTTAGATTACTTGACTTGAAATGGCTTGAGTCGTCCATGCACGGCAGACGATACATGAACAAGAATTGCTTGACTTTCGTGCAATGTCTTCACTCTACACTGGTATCTGTGAACACGTCATCTTGTGTCATGACCGGATTCGCAAAATCAGGCATAATGTTTAGCTTTAGCCATTCACAATGTGACAATGATCATCTTTCTGAGAACGCAACGCAGGTGCATCAGAAATTCGCCGAGGTAAACTACATGCACCGGTATTGGTTGGTTGGTTGGTTTGATTGATAAGGGCCAAACTACATCTGATGACCAACTCAATGTGTCAGGGTAAAGATTTGTTAGCATTCATAGGCAGCTATATTTAACCAGTTGATGTAATGTCTTAAATTTCAGCTTCAAGTAGAATATTACCACTGATGTCGCTAAGATTAGCGAAAGTGACTTGCCCGGCAATGATAAATTGATTACATATCCATCAACAATTTAACTGCATTTTATCATTTCATTTTTCTGTAATTTCAGAGCTGCCACAAACAGAGGGTTCTTCATTTTCATTTATCTGATGGATGGGAGCCGCTTTGCAGCTTTCTACAGAAAGAAGTTCCAGAACAAGAATTTCCGCATGAAAACATAAAGGGAGCGCTTGCATCCTCTCAGTGGGACTTGTATGTGTTTGCGAAAATGAGGAGAGAGTTATTCATAATAGCAGCGGGAATGCTACTCCTCGTGGGCTACTGTTTACAGATATTTTTGCGTTGGTAATTGACCTTGCACTGTCGTGGAAACTGATGGACGTTGGAGTTGCTGATTGTCATTTGATTAAATTAATTGACATATTATTCGAATACACGTTGCAGAATTAGATTAAGGCTGTACCTATATATACATTTGTTCAGACAAGGAAGTCTATATTTCATTCACTGAGCTCCATATAAGTATCCATCAATTGACATGACTTTGATACTATACCTTCACAAATAACAGTAACCAAGCAGATCCCATGCTTGGTAAATTTCATGATTAAATAGATTTTGATGAATTTAATTTGGGTAGAACTACAATTTATTTCCCAGTAACTATCATATCATGTTCATATTAGGCATTCACACCCCTGGCAGACGAATAGGTTTCATTCTTTCAGTTTACGAACCTACGATACGGTCCTACACATTATGTCAGTGATGCACAATCTTTACACTGCCAACGCACCCTCTAAAATGTAAAACAGTTCCCAGCACCCTAGCACTTATACTACCCTGAATGCAATATTTTGTAAGCTGGTAACTAAAAAGAAAAAAAGTTCATTGCCAAGAATCATCTTAATATCACAGTCTCACATGTGCATTACCCCAGTATTCTAGGTTAGAGAATCTTAGGAGTCCGGGAACTATTTTGCACCAAGGATCCAAATCCGCTTCGACACAAATATCGCAATGATTTGATGGCTAAGCCTAAGATGATAGCAATCAATAACATAATACTATGGGAGGATGATGGACAATACACTCAACAAAACGAGATTTTTCAAATATTCAAATACCAAGCTAAGATTGTAAATCCTTACTATGTAAATACAACCTACCACATTCCGCGGACCAAGTCCTACCCTTGCAAGTAAAAGAAAAGATGTTGGTAATGTTTGCTCGCTCCTTCCCGATGACCCGAAAAAAAGTATCGATACCGGCCATCAACAGGACACCGTTTCTCTGCGAAGCGATTGCACTTCGACCACCACACGCGCATTACTCAGTTTGCCGCGCCACCAATTGAGCAACGTCGATGTCGCCACTGCTTACTTCAGGGGTTCTCAGCCCTTTCTTGGCCATGGCCCATTTTCCGATTTAAAAATGTGCTGTGGCCCACCTGATATCTTGGAGTCATAATCCTGTTTAATTCGTCGTCACGGACAGCGCCGATATGCCTATTTCTCTAATATATGCGCATTTTGCTCTAACTGATGATATTTAAATCTCGATCTCTCGGGATATGAAATCGCGCGAAGCGCGAAAAAAAATATCAAGATGAATAAATATCGTTCAACAAACGATCAACGAAATAATCTTGGGCCCCTTCGAGCTCCCCCAATTGGGGATGTGGGTGCCGCAGTTACGGCCCTGGTAGATCATAAGCTAAAACTCCTAAGTATAGATTAATTTCGTCCGCTGCTCCATTCGCGTCGCGAAACACAATGACCAGATCCCCGCACTATGTGATTGTGACTTTAGTGATACTATTGTCGGGAATATTATATTCATTCTGGGCCAGCATCGAACAAGTCATCGGTGAATGGGGTACTACAGAGAAGTGGAGAAAGATTTTTCAATATGCATGATGTACTTTGCATGTCTTGTAGCAAAACAACTGACGTTGCGATGTCAGAATATTCAATCCAATGATGCAATCAGTTCCCGTGACTCTCTCAGTATGTACAATGATTTCCAGGCAGGACATTTTAAACCGACTTCAAATATTAATGCGCTCCGATAAATCCTCAATCCATTAAGATTCGTTGTTGCGGTGGTGCAGTATACCTCCGCCAGAAGTTGCTAATAATTTGCAATTATGGTTATGTTTAGCTTGCAATAATACGGCCTGCCGAAGTACAGTAAATCTATACATCAATTGCACTTCATTGCGAGTTCATTGCATACCCCTTTCAACGGGATACGACATATGACCCTGCCAGAATACTCGGTTACTTCAGCATTATCTTCCAGTTATTATAGGCTTGAAATTATTTTAGTTGCTGTTAGCCGTAGGTTGTCATAGCCGGTAGAAAAAGCCACCGTTTCTCCCTAACGTTGTCGATTTGTACATGCTGACTTCATGCGTGCCACTACGTCTAATCAGAGTCGGATGAAAAGCTTTATGTAGCCTACGTATAATTAGATAATACGAATATAAGCGAATAACATAAGAAATATAACTAAACTTACATTAATTCTAAAATTTTCTAAATGGCTCTGTGGCCCACCTCAAAATGCTCTGTGGCCCACCAGTGGGCCATGGCCCACCCTTTGAGAACCCCTGATCTAGGCGGTCACGATATGAAGGATTATACCATGAATAGTGAATACAACAAATCGGTGCGTGTAATGAAGCCTGGGCCGATGTTAGTGACAGTTTCAAGTCGCAACAGTCATTACAGGGATCACTGCAACCGTGGTATAACCAAGAGGTGGTCCAAGTAGCCAAGAAAGCTACTCAAGTAGAAGTAGAAGTAGCACCGCAAAAATCTACTCAAGTGCGAGTAGAAGAAGAACTTTGGAACGCAACGAAAAACTATTTAAAGTAGAAGTAGAATATTTTTGCTTTACATCTACTCAAGTAAGTAAGTATTTTTGAAAACGGTCATATAACACGTTCACATGATGGTATGGCAAAAGCCGCAAATTGAGCTATGCGGAAGGTGCAAAGAGCTTCATGCATATCGCTACATTACAGAAGGCATAAATTTTCGAAAGCATGAGCATTCGACCACATCATGAGATGCAAATGATGGTTTTGCTATGGAAATGCGACACTAATCTTTTGTTTACTCGAACATCCCGCTTTAGAAAATGTCATGGCATGGCGCTCTCACCCATATTATACGGTTCGTAGTTTAGTCGAAGAGCAATACGGAGAAGTTGTATGGATACGATGTTAACACTTTGCGCAATTCGTTTACTAAAACAAATAGCGTAACGTAAAAATACCATATAGTGTAATTGTATTTTCGGAAATTAGAGGCGATGCTACACTAGCTTTGAAACTTAAACATATGTGTTCTCCAGACCAAATAACTGAAACTAATTAGAACTTTAAGAAGTGATAATGCGAACTAAACGACAAATACCAGAAACGCGGAAAATGTATTACATGTCTTTTTCCTGGCAGTTTTAACGGTGGTTTGATAAAATAGGTCTAACGCTCATAAAAGTCAGAGCCCACCTTTCTAGATTTGGACACGTCATGGGCTGCTAGATTACGATATGATGGGTAATTGCTAAATTGCGAAACGGTAGTTTCAAACGTCATGATGGGCCATATTTACTGTGATGAAATATTTGATATGGGCGACAATGAGGTGTGAGAGGAACCACGCAATCCGGTACCTGAATTTCAAACGTTATGATAGGCCATATTTACTGCCTTGAAATATGTCAGATGGGCGAAGATGCGGTGCGAAGGGAACCACGCAACATGCTACCTAAACAATATTCACTTTCGTGAAAACATATTTGTAACTCTCTACCGACTTTGCGAGAAGCGCGACGGAAATTAAAATTGAAAGTTAGTACTCTCTGAAAAGAGCCCCCATAATTTCCCAGTTTCTAATTGGAGGATTACTTCTACTTGACAAACTTAAAATAGCGAAAAGTCAGATAGCGAAACGTAAGTAAGTAGATCACAAAATGATATGACATAGAAGTAGAGGTAGTGAAAATTATACTTGAGTAAGTACCAGAAGTGGAGGAAAACTACTTCAGTACTCCTAAAAAGTAGAAGTAATGCGGTCCTGACCACTTCTGGGTATAAGACATCATTTGCTTTTGTTGAATATGTAGAAAAGCATGAGATTGCCATTGTCCAGGCGTTCTCGAACATATTTTGACTGCGTACTCTTTTCGAGTGATCTGCATGTATGCGTACCCCTTGAAATAATACTGCGTACAATATGTGTGCAACATAAATAACGCGATAGCATGATATGATGGTGCAAGACTTAGAAAAACTCACAATTCCTTGTCCAGTGGCAAACGAACATCATATACTCATGGTATAGGCGTAGCATAAGCATATCTCGTCTGAATGTATATCATGCTCTGGTGCTAATTGCCGCAAATATATCAGGGAAAAATATATAACAGGCTTTTTTTCCCGAGTGGCGGATCCGGATCGGGACAGGATTCTAAATTCCAATACTGCATGAAAGTGTCTTTGTATATGTTTACTTTGATGTTTTGTAACACCTTGAAAACTTTTGCACTGTACCGTAATTTCGAAGCATTGACCGAGGTCCAATTAACGAAATATCAACTACCATCAGTGGTCCAATTATTGGCCGTTGTGGCTCAAGTAGAAGTGGGATTAATGAGAATGACATAAATTTCTATTCAAGTATAAGTATAAGTAACGATTTTAAAGTAAGTAAATAAGTGTTTATTCTAGAGCCAGTTTTGTCTCAAAAGCTGAAAACTTGGGTAGAAGTAGCTTGAAATCAAAACCACTTCAGTGAGTATACCGAAAGTAAACATGACATACATGATGACCCTGAATAAATAGTACTTCGCTGCGTACCACCTATCAACGACAGGTGGATTGAGATGCTTGCTCAATAGGGATGTTCAAAAATATTTTTTTCCTTCAGATTTAACTGGCCTACTTGATAAAATCGTTAGGTTGGTTGAAAAAACGCTTCACACCAACTTTGGCTCAACTCCATACAGTAGAAGCGATATTCTTGCAGTGAAAAGTTTTGGATTTTTCATTAACAAATGAAAAAATTAAATTTCAACATTTTTCTGTCAACCCCATAAAGCTCCATTCCAACCACTATAAACGAAGGTATTGCAGTAGACAAATTTCTTATTCCATGATTTTATACTAAATAATTAAAGAGTTAGTCACCGTAAATACTATTTTATTCAAATCCAAGTTTTTCTACTGCAATAACTTGGTTTTTAGTTGTTTGAATTGAGCCAAATTTGATGTGCATCATCTCTACTGACAGCCTAACAAGTTTATGGGGTTGACAGAAACAATTTTCTCGCTTCTACTGGGTAGAATTGAGCCGAGGGTGGTGTGTAGCGTTTTTTAAAGCAGCCTAACAATTTTATGAAGTAGCCAGTGAAATCTGAAGGACAACAAGAAGCAGAATTTTTTGGATTCCTCTTTTAACAGTAATGATGGAAACCGGATCCGGATTATATCAAAACTCCGTTTATCGAGTCGGATCGGGTCTCTACGGATCTGGAAAACCATGTCCCGTACATCTCCACATCGCCGCTATTGCGTTGTCTAGAGTCTAGAGCAGAGGTCTCAAACACGCGGCCCGCGGGCCGCATGCGGCCCGCCAGGTCATTTTATGCGGCCCGCGACGACATTTTAAATTTTCATTACTTTTACAATATATGAGTGCCACATATATCTTTTCAAGTTTTATAGTGAAAATTTGCTCTTAAATTGCTCCGAAAGCCTGAAACTATTCATCAAACTTCACTATCCGCGCCCATGCACTAGAACAGAGGTCTCAAACACGCGGCCCGCGGGCCGCATGCGGCCCGCCAGAGCATTTTGTGCGGCCCGCGACGACGTTTTAGATTTTTATTAATTTGACAATATATAAGTGTCACATATATCTTTTCAAGTTATAAAGTCAAAATTCCCTCTTAAATTGCTCCGAAAGCCTGAAACTATTCATCAAACTTC
>ATSW01000053.1:0-10649 GCA_000444245.1 Botryllus schlosseri
GTTATATTATTGCAGAAAAAACAAAGTTTTTTTATCAAAGATACGTGTGGTGTACCGCGTGTCATCGTTATGACGTCACTACCCGACATAACAATAATAATATTGTATAATAAATTGATTATTACACAGAACGTGTCCAAATATTTCTTGGCTGTTTTTGAAACCTGGTATGTATGAGAATGTATCGACGATGAAATAGAAGGACAAATCTCAACTCTCATTTTAGAACGATCAGACTCCGTGACATTTACTCACCTCGAATAAAATTCCCAGTCGAGTCTCTGCCAGGCATCGGAGGCGAATACTGTCACTAAAATGAGAAATAAATAACAGATATAAAATATTTGTTAGTAAAAGATGTTTGCATCCTCTGAATTTTGCTTTGTTGCTCAACCTACTACGTAATATCTGTAATATCTGAAACAGTCATCTGGCTCGAAGCGAGTTGAAATCATCAAAATATAAATTAATTGTGTCCTACGATACACGGTGGTTTAGTTATGGTAAGTAGGCGTACGGAGTTGCGCTTATCTACTATTTTAAATCCGAATCCTATTCCTGATGATACATTCAAATCCAAGTACAAATCCATATTTTATTTTNTCTCGCGTCCATATCCACGTCCAATCCGGTAATGNCTGAAACTTGATCAAAAAGTCNNATGAAAATGAAAGTTACGTGAAATTCTATGTCAAAGTACGNATGAAAATCCATCTTCGAATGAATCATANACCATTATCCAAAGCAGTGGTTCCCAACGTNAGNGATTTGGCGGTCTAGGGGNGNNAAANTGACGAAGGNGGCGATAGGGGGTGAAAATGTACAAAGGGGACGATAGGGCGTTCAACGGATATATTGGAGTCAAGTCGCAGAAACGATCTTTTTTTTAGTCAATCCATGGAAATTTAGCTGCAAAAGTGTAAAACTTCGATATCTAGCCGAAAAGTTGACCTTTTTTTTTTATTCAAGCCACCGGTGATTACAGTTTGTATGCCCATTTCCTGGTTCACAAAATTTGGGGGACGATGATCGGTGTGGTGCTTGAAAATGGGCGATGAGTCGAAAAAGGTTGGGAACCACTGATCTAAAGCCAGGCAAAAGAGATGGCGCGTGACCCCAATGCCATAGAGATGCATAGAGTGGATTGGTGAAATCGTGGAATTATTTGTTATAGTTTTCGTTCAAAAGCGAAGCTTTCAAAGGGAACATTGCCGCGGCCAAAATGTTTTTCACACTTTCCACTTTCATTTCAGACAACATTATATTTAGAGCGCACTGTCGTTTTAATGTGTTATAGTTATGTCAGTGGGCAGTGAAATGAGAAATCACACACAATATGATGCCTCGACAGTACAATGCATATTACATATATCTAATCCAATTAGATATTGGAATGAGTGAAAGTAACTCAAATCCATTTGTAAAACATTCCCTGCAATATGCAGTTAATTATTTACGTATTGTCAATCGATTCAAATCACTAAATTTATAATCGATTTGTAATCGCACCGGTTCCACGTTCTGTGAGATACTTTCACAAAACGAATATGAACTTACAAATTCGTTTTCGTATCAAAGGTAAATCGAACAAAGTAATCCCGAATGCTATTTTCGGAATTATAGTACTTGGTTAGGTTGGACAAAACAATTTTGGAATTAATGCTATGTTTTTGATTATAATTCAGTTCCACCTGAAAGAATGCACAATGCACGTGAATGATGAAATTGTTCGTATCAACGCCAATATAATAAATGGAATGCTGTATGACATAAAACCACGAGTCCTGCAGAGAGGTGGTCAGTAACGGATTAACCCTACTTTATCAGACTACTCAAGTAGTTATGTCTAATTCCATCGCTTAATCAAGGGGTTGTCATTTTAGACTACTTCTGTTTCTACGTCTTGTCACAGTTGTTAGTCAAAACTACTTACTTTATACAATATTGATTTTGAAAAGTATCAAGTTGTTCCTAGCTCCGTATTCGTCATCGTTTTCAGTGAAATTCTTATGGGAGGCGCCTCAAATAGCCCATGTATCACGGTGACTGCATGAACATATATTGAAAGATTCCACTCACTTGCAGTGTCATTAGTCATTTTGCATTAGCCGCGAAGACATATCTTGCAATTTCGAAAGTAGATATCTCCCATAAACTGCTAAAAGTATGCGGCCCTTCGACCAAATCTACTTTTTGGAACTACTTATTCCACCACATTTCAGACTAATACATTTTCTACTTCCACTTCAAGTCAATTTGTGATTTCTTGGAAATTGCTACTTCTACTTGTATATCAGCATCAGCTTACGGCGCCATTTATCGTTCTACATGAGTCTTAACTCTGACTACTTTGACTACCTCTAATCATTGATGAACTCGTTTTAGCAACTCTCGGAACCAATCGGAGTGCGCTTGGTCACCAGATGGCGTAAATAAGCTGCATGAAGTAGTAAATTTGTTCCATAGTTGTAAAAGTATATGGAAGTGGTTTACAAGTTACTTTGACTCATCGTCCCCTTATCAAGCTCGATATATCTTTATCACGCCCCGTAATCGTAGAAGTTTTTGCATACTTGACATTGTCAAGTAAAAGTAGATTTTGACGCGCTTTAATGATGCCTTGCTTCGAAATTGATATGCAAGCTCACAATCAGCAACGTGTAAGAGATCATGCCTGAATTTCCTACAACAATTAATCGTATTAAGTATGGGATATCGAATTAAACAAAAATTTATGAATACCGTGCGTTATCATGTAACCCTGGTAACGACACAATGTCATGCATGAAACTAAAGTCCCATGACTTCTAGCGTTGGTTACGTATTGGACCTATTACGTGAATGGACCATTTCAAGTGATTGCGCTGATGTAATATCGCCTACCTAATTAAACGTATCTAAGATGCGATGCAACCAAACAATGACTCACAGCATAAAACTTCCAACTCAGTATCGAGATCATGTGCTATCTTCTGGGCTCTCTGAAATTCGTCTCCTTGCAACATATGATGTCCCCACTCGTATATCAATGTTACTTTCTTCAAGTTTGAGTTGTTGACGAGAGACGAAATGTCATCGAGTGAAACAGGATCCCGTAATATGCATCGGATGTATTCGATCTGCAGTGAGAAATTATGACAAGTAATATTGTGTATTACAATGATGCTTACCACTATTCTTCACCATATCACCTGGGACCATCATGTATTACAATATACTTCGGATCACAAGTTTGGGCGGTTTAGTCTGGCCGGCTAGGCGATTCTGAAAAAATGGCCGTATTATCCGGCGCATTTCCAATACATGTTGAAATTTCTAGTAGGAAACATTTCCATTCTCTCAAGACAGAAAATGTCGAGCATTTTCGGTTCAGGTCAAATTATAACCATCCGACCGTGCTGTTGAGGTTACACTGTAGTCACCGTCGGCAACAAGTCACTGCCATTGACACTAGTGCTACCATAAGTCCTCTTTTCTGACTTTTTTGAAAGTGTTCTAGATGTACGAGGGGTGTTCAAAAAAAACTTTTTAAAAAAAGTTTCATCAGCTTACCGGTAGTTGTCAAATCATCAGGTTACCTAAAAAAACGTTGCACACCGAATTTTTCTCAATTCCAAACAGTAGAAACCATACGTCACTCAAATTGAAATTTCGGTCATTTTTGAAATGGTAGTATTCGCGGAGACCAATTGACTAAAAATCGTGTTCCAGGCATGGATGTCTTTTTCACTTGTTTTGATCTTGATATGGACCTACGGTGGGTTTGGATGAAGACTTTATTGAAATAGACATGTGAAAATGATGGTGAGATAATTTTCGAATTGAGTAGGTCTACTTTACACACTGAAATTAATGACCATGAAAAGAAAATGAACTGACAAGCAGGTAAAATCCAGGAAATATATTTCTCAAGTGATCTATATTCTTGGTCGGTCCAATGTAAATTTCTTCACGATACAATTTGATATTATATGATATTTTATCATTTGCTCTGCACCACTCCTACAGTACTATCACAGGCGAAATATAAGACTTATGGGCATCGTTACAGATTTTCTTCCTATCAAAAGTTATCGTCCTCTATTCATGTCATCCTCCTCCTCCATATTCGGTTACTATAATCTAATTGTATCCATATATCGTGGTAAAACACCAATGCCTTTTATGACAAGGGGGTCCTGGTGATATTGAAAGGCCAGAAAATGACTAATGTGCTTCATAAGCTCACTGGGTTACCATTTGGTTTCCCCGACTCTCGCATATCCGAAGTATCAGAAATGTTTTTCAACTCATAAATACTATACAGTGGCACAGCCAATTCTGAATTGTGATGAGTACCATTTTCAACGCTATGGATCAGTCAATGTCAAACAGCAGAGAAATATTCGAACACTGAGCTGTTGAGGAATGCAACTGATGTCTCTGTGGATGAGGTTTTGGGAATGGCGACTTTGCAAACAGTAAAAACTTTGAATCAAGGCAGAGAGTATGCCCTGCATAACTGGGATAGATTTCGTCAAATCTAAATTTGTCCCGACAAAAAATACTTCTAGGTAGGACTATCACTTGAGAAAGATATTATTTACCTGTATTTTACCTGCTTGTCAGTTCATTTTGTTTTCGTGGTCGTTATTTTAGTGTGTTAAGTACTCTAATTGAAAATTATCTCACCATCGTTTTAACATGTCTATTTCAATGAAGTGGACCAATTTCATGTCATATATTTTTTTCGTTCACTGACCCCACCCTAGAACCTTGTCAAGATTAAAATAAGTGGAAAAGACATTCCTGCCACTTCAGGCGTACCTGAAAAACGATTTTTGGTCATGTCGGNATGACGAAATCGGTCACCGCAAATAGCCTACTATTACTTCAAAAATGACCGAAATTTCAATTTGAGTGACCTCGGCTTCTACTGGTTGGAATTGAGTCAAATTTGGCGTGCAACATTTTTTTAGGTAACCTGACAATTTGACAACCAAGCCGATAAAATTTGAAAAAAAAGTCTTTTTCAACACCCCTAAGGAGCACGCTCAAATGACCTCATTTTCAGAATTTGTCCTCTTTTTTGAAAATTATTGTAAAATGTATGTGAAAATTCAACTGGAAATAAGTACTGAAGTAACGTTCCGGCAGGTCTTTCGAGAGTTGAGCCAGAAAGGTGACCTTTTTTATTTAACTAACTACAAACATGGATTAAATTAACCATTTTTTCCGGATTTTACTTCGGTATTGTAAGTATCAATTTTTTTAAAGGTGTCCTTTTCAGATTCCAAAAATATAGTAACCCTAATTGACACTAAATTCCGAGATTACGATTTTAAAAAAATCAATCATTGCAATATGCCAATGTATATCGTCGATAAAGCCTCTGTTTAGCAATTTATTTTTTGTGTAAAACGAGGGCATTGATTTTGAAGCTATCTTTGGAATCATTTTACTGGTCCAGCCCGCGAGTGCTCTGAAGGTTAGAATTTGACCCGCAACACCAGTTGAATTTGACACCCCTGCTTTAGATGAGCAAATTACCAGGAATCACGAACTCCGCAACTGCGGTGGATATCTCGGGCATGGAATATAAGTTTATTCATGTGGAGGGGACTCGTACTGTGCGGCAGAATTCTATGAAAAATGTGCGATGGTGGGAGAAGAACGTTCAATATATCCAATGAAACTAATACTGGATGATAAGTACTACCTTCTTTTGCTGACAAGCTTCTAACGTCTTCCAGAATTCATCTGCTTTCTTAACGCAAAGCATGGCATGGATATTGCCGAAAACGGAAATTGCTGTCCTGCGCTCCAAAATTCGGCTGTAATCCTGGTCAGGTATCAGGCCATTCACGGCAATATCCAGGAGATCCAACTAAAATGTGAAAACAGTTATTCCCAGACTTTAATATAGCCGCCGAAGAGATGATTGGGTTCGAAGTCATATAAAATGATAGGTAAATATAAACGCATTTAAAAATACTTTGGGAATAGAATCAGGATCGTACTTTATACTTTTTCCAGCAAGTCTCAATCAACGACCAATCGATGTTTTCTTCTTCTTCCGTGCGATTGAGCAGGATCTTGCTTATCTGAACACAATATTGATTTCATTAGGTAATATGACGTAATTGTCTGGATGTTTTCTCATTTGAATAATTATTCATATAGGTAAAGTTCAATACTGATTCGTTAGAATTCTTCGATTCTCCATAATGCATTTGCTACATCGGTTTCAGTCTCATTCCAGAGTTTGATATCTTTTAAAAATATACTTCTATCCATTGTACAAACGTATCATATAGAAGGTGGTGGTCAAACTAGTCACCGTCGGTACTCAAGTAGAAGTGAAAGTAGCGATATACAATTAAGTAAAATATAATTATTGTAGGCCTAGTTTCGCGTAAAAATGATAACTGCCTAATAGAAGTAGGCCTAGTCTGAAATTTTATCTGCATGAGTATGTAGGACAAGTAGATAAATCTACCTGAAGTACTACGACAAGTAGAAGTAGGCCTACTTCGTTACTGACCACCTCCAGATAAATGTTGTAAGGAACGCTGGATAGCCTATGTAGTGATGTCGCTTATATTTACGCAAAGGTTGAATTTTACCCGAGCAGTAAAACATATACAGCATACCCTATTTTTAATTTTATCTACATGCTTTCGAAACCTAGATTTCGAGCAGGCATTGCTGCTTTTTACCTCAAACTACGCCAATGCTTGAGCGCACATTGCGAGATGACCAGTAGCAATCTGCTTCTACTTCTTAAAAGTATGTGGTTGATGTAACGATTTCACTTATGAAATTGATTCAAAATTATACCAGAAACATGTACTGCACTCTAAAAATGATGTGGTCTCAAATTGAAGGGCAAAACGAAAACAAAAATTTGGCTCCAGCCATTTTCTTCAGGACGCCGCCGTAGTGAAGCTGCAATTTAATGAAATTTCCGCAGGACCTTCACGCTTCAGCAGTCATGCAGAGATCGAACTTTATATAGTTGTCAGCCAATGTTATGAAGGAAATATGTCGTACACGTCAAGGTGGTTTAGATACCGCGTTCAACGGAAGATGCTCAGTCAGGAGATTTATGTCAAAATTGGGCCTAGTGTATTCTATTTCTTCAGGACAGAAATAGATGATGCTCAACAATTTTCTTATGGATAAACAATATTTTATGCATAAGAATAAGACATGATTCTAGACTACTTTCACGCAAAATTGCTTACTTTTCACGGAATGGATTTTGAGAAATAGAAAGTGGTTTTGTGTTACGTTTGTATCACTGTGATGTGTGAAACCGTCTCAAGAAATTGCAATAGACATCATGGTAACTTGAATCTAATTTCCAAGATCATACAAATTTGCAATAATAATCATTTTTAGTTACTCGCAGAGACTCATCATGCAATTTACAAAGTAACCGCTAGCGATAAATCACCAAACACTTACGAACGATCGACGAAAACTACTTTTCTATTTTCTAGAACTACTTACAAAGGTACTTTTCAAACTTTTCACTTTCTACCTCCACTTGAAGTAGTTTTAACACATCTTGGACACATCTACTTCTACATATAATTGCATATAAAATGAAAACGTTACTTCTACTTCTTCACGATTATCAATGCTGATTACTTTCACCACATCTACATACAATCGAGACTCGACTCGCAATACTAGAGATGCAAGTAGAGTAGAAATTGAGAATGGAAGTTTTTGTCAAACAGTGAAGAGCGGATTTGAAATTTCAAAATACAATTCCTCTTCAAATCCAGAATTAATTTTGTCTTAACTCCAAGTCCAAATCCAATTAGGGCTGAAATTTGTCCAAAAGTATCATGGAAATTGATCAATATCAGTAAATATTTTACAATAATATTATTGAAAATGTATCTAATACCTTGTTTAACTTAATCTCAGATAACTTCTGCAAATCATCCTGTTTGGCCAACAGTTGTATCTGTTCTTTAAATTTGATAGATTCAGCATCAAAAAGTATTCCAAGAAATACAACGTCTGCTACGGCATGAGCCCGGTTGAACGATAGATTGGAATCCTGCAAAATGAAAATGTCAGTTACGTCACAATCTGCACCAATAAGAAACACTCGAAGGCGCGATCATGCTTGAGCATATTATTGTTACTACTGAAGACTAGTGCGGGTGAAGCGATGGCCATGATGCTTGTCCGTTGGAAAATGCGATGTGAAAGAAACACAATCCTTGTATTTTTTGAAAGATTTAACGTAGTATTTCGAACGGACTTGATAATTAAAGTACAGTGCCGACATTTTTTTTTATAGATTCATCATGTAAAAACTCTTTACTTATAAAATCAGCACAGGTTTTTAGCTTACTATTCTCAACAAAACCATCTCGTCTTCATGACGCTCATCAATACGTCATAATCTACAT
Source organism: Botryllus schlosseri (assembly GCA_000444245.1). Taxonomy (NCBI): domain Eukaryota; kingdom Metazoa; phylum Chordata; class Ascidiacea; order Stolidobranchia; family Styelidae; genus Botryllus; species Botryllus schlosseri. The sequence continues at coordinate 8,415 of ATSW01000053.1, forward strand.
CCTGGCTTACTACACGGCAAGGTCATCGTTGTACGTGACTAGTGTAGCTGACACCTTCGTACAGTAAAGTCAGTGAAATGAGAGAAACTTCATTCCAATCATAAGAATGGACTCGTTATCGAACTTGATTCATCTTGATATCAAACCTTGATGATGAAACGACCGTCACCCGAGCTACTTATCTTGATGACATCTTCTTCGTTTTTCAATTCAAAGTGCCAGTCTACAGACAGCTTGACAACCTGAATATTATCCAGATGTGAAACTTGAGATTGTGCATTGTATCGATCATCCACCATCTATCGTGACGTCATATCTCACATACAGTGACGACCGCATCATCACAGATCATCATGTGCTATACTTCTTTGATACATTTCACTTATTTTAGTGACGTTTTTGCCGGTGGTAGCATTTTGCTACTTTAGTGGCTCGATATCTCTAAAAATACTGGTTTATATGAGGTGAGAAGTATCATGGCGGAATCCATAGAAAAAGTATAAGTATGGAGACGAAAATATTCTGGGCAATAGAGTGGATCTTTAATCTTTAATCTTTAATCGTAAGCACCCGGAACCGTAACCTGCATTGACACGAATTCATGAGCTAATTTCGTCTTTCTAATCATAGCGCGAAAATGGACAGTTTCCTGTTGTGAGCATGTAAATCAGAATTACGCCATGGACATCATAGCGAGTCCTATATTGCAAGGGAAATAAAACACTGCAGTCAAAAACGCTGTTATAATTAGGGCTGGGCACAATGATTCGAGTGCTCAAATCTGAACCGAATAACAATTTTAATGATCCAGGCCGAGTAGTAAAAATCGATTTTCTCAAGTACCGAAATTGTGCGTTCGTTGACACGGAAAGTTACTTTATTGACAAAAATTGTGGTTTTGACAGCTTTATATGTGATTTAGAATCGAATTCAGATACTCGATTTTTCCAGCCCTAGGTAATCAGTGAACAATTTCGCTATGCAATGTCGAAATCATTGTGTTGGCCTGAAAACCAGATGCGCATCTTGTTGATTAGCAGTGGTAATATTCGGTTGAGCACTAATTAATGTCGACATGCACACTTTTGAATTTTGACGATGCTGACTATGTTACTTTTTATTTACGAAGTGCATTTTGTAGGGGCACGCGCCATTTGCTTACGTAAATGTGACATAATTTTTCAAAATATTGATGAACAATTCGATCATCGCCAGACTGGCTGGTATCAATCACACCAATATCAAATTTCATTACATTACATTCGTTGTCAATGTAGTAGAAAGTTGATATTTGTTGATGAGGTCATGACATTAGCTCAGCGCTGTTATTGCTGCCACTACTTTACATAATCCCCCATTCACCAAATTTGATTACATAGCTCGATATTAATGACACAGTGCGGATATGAAAACATCATATCGGTGGGTAAATACTCTACGGCTTCTGGATGAAAGCAGAGTGGGACTGTTAAAAAAATCTTCAGATTTAACTGGCTATGTGATAAAATTGATAGGTTGGCTGAAACAATGCTGTAAACCAAATTTGGCTTCAAGTCCAACCAGTAGAAGCAAGATTCTTGCTGTAAAAAGCTTTGAAGTTATAATTAAAATGAATTCTAAATTTTTCTATCAACCCCACAAAATTGTTAGGCGAGCAGTAGTGATGATGCATACCAAATTTGGCTCAATTCCAACCGCTAGGAGCGAAGTTATTGCCGTAGTAAAATTTCCAATTCCATGATTTTATAGGAAATAATTATAGCTTTCAATACAACATCCATTGTAATACAATATTTAAACTCAAATGCTTTCCGGCACACTGAAAGAATTTAAATGGATTTAGAAGCAAAACCAAATCTGTTTAACTCCCTTCAGTGTGTCGTTAACTCTTGAAAGAGGCAACAAAAAAGTCTTCGAGTTTAATAAATATTCTACTACAATGGATTTTGTATTGAAAGCTATATTCAAGTTTTGTACCACGAATCAGTTATTTGAATAAATAATTAAAGAGTTAGCCACCGTAAAACTATTTTATTCGAATCCAAATTTTTCTACCACAGTAACTTCGCTTCTGGTGGTAGTAATTGAGTCACTATAGTACGCATCGTCTCTACTGACAGCCCAACAATTTTACGTTGTTGACAGAAAAATTTTACAATTTAATTTTTCTAATGATAAATCCAAAATTTTCTATTGCAAGAAAATCGCTTCAACTGGTTGCAATTGACCCAAAGT